>OX063288.1:14634104-14641832 GCA_944039245.1 Nebria salina
TCGTATCTTCAGAGTTTATCAATTTTTTAACTGAAAATTAAGTGACTCAAATATTTCAGAACTTGACATTTAATATTTATTACAGCCAATATCTTTAGTGAAAACGTGTCTCAATGGTTGGTGAAATACTATAAGTTAATAAAATAATCCAAATATTATCTAAACAAAATACGTTTAAATTCAGTGTAAGCCATTGCAGATACTTTCATCATAAGAGCATATTTGTTTTTTGTTTATCTTTGCTCTAACAATTTTTAGATTTTCAAGAAAACCTTTTCTCGGTCTTTCCTTTTGTTTTCTTTAGATCGTTCATGAAAACGATGTCGTACCATATTTTAGCATTAACGTTATGTTAGTTGTGATACCAGCCAGCTCATTGCAAACATGGTATAGGTATAGGTATAGGTATAGGTATAGGTATAGGTATAGGTATAGGTATAGGTATAGGTATAGGTATAGGTATAGGTATAGGTATAGGTATAGGTATAGGTATAGGTATAGGTATAGGTATAGGTATAGGTATAGGTATAGGTATAGGTATAGGTATAGGTATAGGTATAGGTATAGGTATAGGTATAGGTATAGGTATAGGTATAGGTATAGGTATAGGTATAGGTATAGGTATAGGTATAGGTATAGGTATAGGTATAGGTATAGGTATAGGTATAGGTATAGGTATAGGTATAGGTATAGGTATAGGTATAGGTATAGGTATAGGTATAGGTATAGGTATAGGTATAGGTATAGGTATAGGTATAGGTATAGGTATAGGTATAGGTATAGGTATAGGTATAGGTATAGGTATAGGTATAGGTATAGGTATAGGTATAGGTATAGGTATAGGTATAGGTATAGGTATAGGTATAGGTATAGGTATAGGTATAGGTATAGGTATAGGTATAGGTATAGGTATAGGTATAGGTATAGGTATAGGTATAGGTATAGGTATAGGTATAGGTATAGGTATAGGTATAGGTATAGGTATAGGTATAGGTATAGGTATAGGTATAGGTATAGGTATAGGTATAGGTATAGGTATAGGTATAGGTATAGGTATAGGTATAGGTATAGGTATAGGTATAGGTATAGGTATAGGTATAGGTATAGGTATAGGTATAGGTATAGGTATAGGTATAGGTATAGGTATAGGTATAGGTATAGGTATAGGTATAGGTATAGGTATAGGTATAGGTATAGGTATAGGTATAGGTATAGGTATAGGTATAGGTATAGGTATAGGTATAGGTATAGGTATAGGTATAGGTATAGGTATAGGTATAGGTATAGGTATAGGTATAGGTATAGGTATAGGTATAGGTATAGGTATAGGTATAGGTATAGGTATAGGTATAGGTATAGGTATAGGTATAGGTATAGGTATAGGTATAGGTATAGGTATAGGTATAGGTATAGGTATAGGTATAGGTATAGGTATAGGTATAGGTATAGGTATAGGTATAGGTATAGGTATAGGTATAGGTATAGGTATAGGTATAGGTATAGGTATAGGTATAGGTATAGGTATAGGTATAGGTATAGGTATAGGTATAGGTATAGGTGTATAGGTATAGGTATAGGTATAGGTATAGGTATAGGTATAGGTATAGGTATAGGTATAGGTATAGGTATAGGTATAGGTATAGGTATAGGTATAGGTATAGGTATAGGTATAGGTATAGGTATAGGTATAGGTATAGGTATAGGTATAGGTATAGGTATAGGTATAGGTATAGGTATAGGTATAGGTATAGGTATAGGTATAGGTATAGGTATAGGTATAGGTATAGGTATAGGTATAGGTATAGGTATAGGTATAGGTATAGGTATAGGTATAGGTATAGGTATAGGTATAGGTATAGGTATAGGTATAGGTATAGGTATAGGTATAGGTATAGGTATAGGTATAGGTATAGGTATAGGTATAGGTATAGGTATAGGTATAGGTATAGGTATAGGTATAGGTATAGGTATAGGTATAGGTATAGGTATAGGTATAGGTATAGGTATAGGTATAGGTATAGGTATAGGTATAGGTATAGGTATAGGTATAGGTATAGGTATAGGTATAGGTATAGGTATAGGTATAGGTATAGGTATAGGTATAGGTATAGGTATAGGTATAGGTATAGGTATAGGTATAGGTATAGGTATAGGTATAGGTATAGGTATAGGTATAGGTATAGGTATAGGTATAGGTATAGGTATAGGTATAGGTATAGGTATAGGTATAGGTATAGGTATAGGTATAGGTATAGGTATAGGTATAGGTATAGGTATAGGTATAGGTATAGGTATAGGTATAGGTATAGGTATAGGTATAGGTATAGGTATAGGTATAGGTATAGGTATAGGTATAGGTATAGGTATAGGTATAGGTATAGGTATAGGTATAGGTATAGGTATAGGTATAGGTATAGGTATAGGTATAGGTATAGGTATAGGTATAGGTATAGGTATAGGTATAGGTATAGGTATAGGTATAGGTATAGGTATAGGTATAGGTATAGGTATAGGTATAGGTATAGGTATAGGTATAGGTATAGGTATAGGTATAGGTATAGGTATAGGTATAGGTATAGGTATAGGTATAGGTATAGGTATAGGTATAGGTATAGGTATAGGTATAGGTATAGGTATAGGTATAGGTATAGGTATAGGTATAGGTATAGGTATAGGTATAGGTATAGGTATAGGTATAGGTATAGGTATAGGTATAGGTATAGGTATAGGTATAGGTATAGGTATAGGTATAGGTATAGGTATAGGTATAGGTATAGGTATAGGTATAGGTATAGGTATAGGTATAGGTATAGGTATAGGTATAGGTATAGGTATAGGTATAGGTATAGGTATAGGTATAGGTATAGGTATAGGTATAGGTATAGGTATAGGTATAGGTATAGGTATAGGTATAGGTATAGGTATAGGTATAGGTATAGGTATAGGTATAGGTATAGGTATAGGTATAGGTATAGGTATAGGTATAGGTATAGGTATAGGTATAGGTATAGGTATAGGTATAGGTATAGGTATAGGTATAGGTATAGGTATAGGTATAGGTATAGGTATAGGTATAGGTATAGGTATAGGTATAGGTATAGGTATAGGTATAGGTATAGGTATAGGTATAGGTATAGGTATAGGTATAGGTATAGGTATAGGTATAGGTATAGGTATAGGTATAGGTATAGGTATAGGTATAGGTATAGGTATAGGTATAGGTATAGGTATAGGTATAGGTATAGGTATAGGTATAGGTATAGGTATAGGTATAGGTATAGGTATAGGTATAGGTATAGGTATAGGTATAGGTATAGGTATAGGTATAGGTATAGGTATAGGTATAGGTATAGGTATAGGTATAGGTATAGGTATAGGTATAGGTATAGGTATAGGTATAGGTATAGGTATAGGTATAGGTATAGGTATAGGTATAGGTATAGGTATAGGTATAGGTATAGGTATAGGTATAGGTATAGGTATAGGTATAGGTATAGGTATAGGTATAGGTAAGGTATAGGTATAGGTATAGGTATAGGTATAGGTATAGGTATAGGTATAGGTATAGGTATAGGTATAGGTATAGGTATAGGTATAGGTATAGGTATAGGTATAGGTATAGGTATAGGTATAGGTATAGGTATAGGTATAGGTATAGGTATAGGTATAGGTATAGGTATAGGTATAGGTATAGGTATAGGTATAGGTATAGGTATAGGTATAGGTATAGGTATAGGTATAGGTATAGGTATAGGTATAGGTATAGGTATAGGTATAGGTATAGGTATAGGTATAGGTATAGGTATAGGTATAGGTATAGGTATAGGTATAGGTATAGGTATAGGTATAGGTATAGGTATAGGTATAGGTATAGGTATAGGTATAGGTATAGGTATAGGTATAGGTATAGGTATAGGTATAGGTATAGGTATAGGTATAGGTATAGGTATAGGTATAGGTATAGGTATAGGTATAGGTATAGGTATAGGTATAGGTATAGGTATAGGTATAGGTATAGGTATAGGTATAGGTATAGGTATAGGTATAGGTATAGGTATAGGTATAGGTATAGGTATAGGTATAGGTATAGGTATAGGTATAGGTATAGGTATAGGTATAGGTATAGGTATAGGTATAGGTATAGGTATAGGTATAGGTATAGGTATAGGTATAGGTATAGGTATAGGTATAGGTATAGGTATAGGTATAGGTATAGGTATAGGTATAGGTATAGGTATAGGTATAGGTATAGGTATAGGTATAGGTATAGGTATAGGTATAGGTATAGGTATAGGTATAGGTATAGGTATAGGTATAGGTATAGGTATAGGTATAGGTATAGGTATAGGTATAGGTATAGGTATAGGTATAGGTATAGGTATAGGTATAGGTATAGGTATAGGTATAGGTATAGGTATAGGTATAGGTATAGGTATAGGTATAGGTATAGGTATAGGTATAGGTATAGGTATAGGTATAGGTATAGGTATAGGTATAGGTATAGGTATAGGTATAGGTATAGGTATAGGTATAGGTATAGGTATAGGTATAGGTATAGGTATAGGTATAGGTATAGGTATAGGTATAGGTATAGGTATAGGTATAGGTATAGGTATAGGTATAGGTATAGGTATAGGTATAGGTATAGGTATAGGTATAGGTATAGGTATAGGTATAGGTATAGGTATAGGTATAGGTATAGGTATAGGTATAGGTATAGGTATAGGTATAGGTATAGGTATAGGTATAGGTATAGGTATAGGTATAGGTATAGGTATAGGTATAGGTATAGGTATAGGTATAGGTATAGGTATAGGTATAGGTATAGGTATAGGTATAGGTATAGGTATAGGTATAGGTATAGGTATAGGTATAGGTATAGGTATAGGTATAGGTATAGGTATAGGTATAGGTATAGGTATAGGTATAGGTATAGGTATAGGTATAGGTATAGGTATAGGTATAGGTATAGGTATAGGTATAGGTATAGGTATAGGTATAGGTATAGGTATAGGTATAGGTATAGGTATAGGTATAGTATAGGTATAGGTATAGGTATAGGTATAGGTATAGGTTAGTAAGGTATAGGTATAGGTATAGGTATAGGTAATAGGTATAGGTATAGGTATAGGTATAGGTATAGGTATAGGTATAGGTATAGGTATAGGTATAGGTATAGGTATAGGTATAGGTATAGGTATAGGTATAGGTATAGGTATAGGTATAGGTATAGGTATAGGTATAGGTATAGGTATAGGTATAGGTATAGGTATAGGTATAGGTATAGGTATAGGTATAGGTATAGGTATAGGTATAGGTATAGGTATAGGTATAGGTATAGGTATAGGTATAGGTATAGGTATAGGTATAGGTATAGGTATAGGTATAGGTATAGGTATAGGTATAGGTATAGGTATAGGTATAGGTATAGGTATAGGTATAGGTATAGGTATAGGTATAGGTATAGGTATAGGTACAGGTATAGGTATAGGTATAGGTATAGGTATAGGTATAGGTATAGGTATAGGTATAGGTATAGGTATAGGTATAGGTATAGGTATAGGTATAGGTATAGGTATAGGTATAGGTATAGGTATAGGTATAGGTATAGGTATAGGTATAGGTATAGGTAAGGTATAGGTATAGGTATAGGTATAGGTATAGGTATAGGTATAGGTATAGGTATAGGTATAGGTATAGGTATAGGTATAGGTATAGGTATAGGTATAGGTATAGGTATAGGTATAGGTATAGGTATAGGTATAGGTATAGGTATAGGTATAGGTATAGGTATAGGTATAGGTATAGGTATAGGTATAGGTATAGGTATAGGTATAGGTATAGGTATAGGTATAGGTATAGGTATAGGTATAGGTATAGGTATAGGTATAGGTATAGGTATAGGTATAGGTAATAGGTATAGGTATAGGTATAGGTATAGGTATAGGTATAGGTATAGGTATAGGTATAGGTATAGGTATAGGTATAGGTATAGGTATAGGTATAGGTATAGGTATAGGTATAGGTATAGGTATAGGTATAGGTATAGGTATAGGTATAGGTATAGGTATAGGTATAGGTATAGGTATAGGTATAGGTATAGGTATAGGTATAGGTATAGGTATAGGTATAGGTATAGGTATAGGTATAGGTATAGGTATAGGTATAGGTATAGGTATAGGTATAGGTATAGGTATAGGTATAGGTATAGGTATAGGTATAGGTATAGGTATAGGTATAGGTATAGGTATAGGTATAGGTATAGGTATAGGTATAGGTATAGGTATAGGTATAGGTATAGGTATAGGTATAGGTATAGGTATAGGTATAGGTATAGGTATAGGTATAGGTATAGGTATAGGTATAGGTATAGGTATAGGTATAGGTATAGGTATAGGTATAGGTATAGGTATAGGTATAGGTATAGGTATAGGTATAGGTATAGGTATAGGTATAGGTATAGGTATAGGTATAGGTATAGGTATAGGTATAGGTATAGGTATAGGTATAGGTATAGGTATAGGTATAGGTATAGGTGTAGGTATAGGTATAGGTATAGGTATAGGTATAGGTATAGGTATAGGTATAGGTATAGGTATAGGTATAGGTATAGGTATAGGTATAGGTATAGAAGGTATAGGTATAGGTATAGGTATAGGTATAGGTATAGGTATAGGTATAGGTATAGGTATAGGTATAGGTATAGGTATAGGTATAGGTATAGGTATAGGTATAGGTATAGGTATAGGTATAGGTATAGGTATAGGTATAGGTATAGGTATAGGTATAGGTATAGGTATAGGTATAGGTATAGGTATAGGTATAGGTATAGGTATAGGTATAGGTATAGGTATAGGTATAGGTATAGGTATAGGTATAGGTATAGGTATAGGTATAGGTATAGGTATAGGTATAGGTATAGGTATAGGTATAGGTATAGGTATAGGTATAGGTATAGGTATAGGTATAGGTATAGGTATAGGTATAGGTATAGGTATAGGTATAGGTATAGGTATAGGTATAGGTATAGGTATAGGTATAGGTATAGGTATAGGTATAGGTATAGGTATAGGTATAGGTATAGGTATAGGTATAGGTATAGGTATAGGTATAGGTATAGGTATAGGTATAGGTATAGGTATAGGTATAGGTATAGGTATAGGTATAGGTAATAGGTATAGGTATAGGTATAGGTATAGGTATAGGTATAGGTATAGGTATAGGTATAGGTATAGGTATAGGTATAGGTATAGGTATAGGTATAGGTATAGGTATAGGTATAGGTATAGGTATAGGTATAGGTATAGGTATAGGTATAGGTATAGGTATAGGTATAGGTATAGGTATAGGTATAGGTATAGGTATAGGTATAGGTATAGGTATAGGAAGGTATAGGTATAGGTATAGGTATAGGTATAGGTATAGGTATAGGTATAGGTATAGGTATAGGTATAGGTATAGGTATAGGTATAGGTATAGGTATAGGTATAGGTATAGGTATAGGTATAGGTATAGGTTAGGTATAGGTATAGGTATAGGTATAGGTATATAGGTATAGGTATATAGGTATAGGTATAGGTATAGGTATAGGTATAGTAAGGTATAGGTATAGGTATAGGTATAGGTATAGTATAGGTATAGGTATAGGTATAGGTATAGGTATAGGTATAGGTATAGGTAAGGTATAGGTATAGGTATAGGTATAGGTATAGGTATAGGTAAGTATCG
>OX063288.1:14642332-14702332 GCA_944039245.1 Nebria salina
ACGGGGAGACGAATTGTGGACATTGGTTATTTCTTCTTAACTATTATGAATCATAAATATATTGGTTTATTCAACTGCTCATTTTCTGATATGGAAATCTTGAAAGAAATAAAAAGAGGTTTTAATTCTGTTTACGTGCTGCTGTAGGCTGTGCTGCAAAGCACCGTAGAACTGAAAATCGAAGTTTACTTGAAAAAAGTGAACTTTTAAAGAAGGATTTATCGAACGGACCGTCTCATGTATTTGGTAGCCATAATGCTTGTGACACTTATTTTTGTAATGGACCAAAAATAGAAAAAGATAATTATGTTGCAAAATGGAGGAGTGTGGATTATTTGATGACATTGTGTCTTTAATAAATTATCGTCTAGCGTACAATGCAAAAAGTTTAATTAAAAAAAAAATAATAATGCGGCCGAAACATATAACTCAATTGACGCTAAATTTGTAGGAGGCAAGAGAATCAATTTCACTAGAAGAGGTTCATACCAGTTACGATGTAATGCTGCCGCATTATCACATAACTCTCATGGAAATTTGCATTATGTATTACATAAACAAATAACACACAAAAGTCCTGGAAAATACACAAAAGCTTTTTTAAAGAACAAAAAAAAGAGTTTTTAAGGAGACAAATGTCTCACCAGCCACGTAAACGGAAACTATTTATTGAAACGGCAGACTGTAATTATGGACCCAATGCATCACAACCAGAAAAACCAGATATGATTCCAGACATGTTTGAATTAGAAAAGAAACAATTTCTGCATGGTTTAAAGAAAACAAAAGTGGAAGCAAATGAAGTAGAGAGAAAGACAATATCGCAAAGCGAAAGTAGGATTTTGAAAACCGAAAGATTAAAGCGTATAACTGCTTCAAATTTTGGAAAAATCTGCAAAATGCGTCAGACTACCAGCTGCGCAGCTACAGTACGGAATATGCTATATTCAAAATTTCATGGAAATTGTGCAACTAGGTATGGATTAGAGAAGGAACCCATAGCAATTCAGCAGTTCGAGATATTATATAATCTTGAAGTTAAAAAATGCGGTCTATTTATTGACTTGACACTCTTTTCTTGCTGCTACACCTGACGGTTTGATTGGTTTGGATAGTATTGTAGAGATCAAATGCCCATCTACTATATCTAAAATTTCGCCTGAAGAAGCAATATTGCAAAAAAAGTTATATTTGCAACGTACGAGAATGGTATATTTTCTTTAAAGAAAACACACGATTACTACTTTCAAGTTCAGGGACAATTACACATTAGTAGAAGATCGTATTGCTACTTTGTATTCTGGAGCCCAAATGGGTTGCTTGTTGACAAAGTATAACTAGAGATATTAAAATCCAATATTATAAATATTAGTAACCATTACATATTTCAAATATCCAGAGACGATTCGTTTTGGCACAATAATATGATAATTAAGTTAAGGCCGTTTTATTTTGATTGTTTGTTGCCAGAACTAATAGGTAGCAGGCATAACAGGAATATGGCAATTAGGGATCCAAAGCGCAAAATTTTAGCTCAACAGAAATAAATGTTGTTCAAATTGAGTCTACAGAACTGTCAGTTTTCTTTTTATTGATGGAATCTAAAATAATAATTTTAGTTTTATATGTGCGATTTCCGAAGATTTATCTCTTATATGTATAACAATAATCGAAGTTAAAACTCCTTGACATAAAATAAACATAATAAAGATTAACTTTTGTATATATGCATGGAGTCTCTGCTTGTTTAAATAATATATAACAATATTATAATCCTGAGATTTATTAATTCTATTATTTTCATATTATGAATTTGTATCCTTTTATAATTAATAGGTATATTTTATAAGTTACATGATGCATGAAATATTTAATATAAATTATATTAATAATAATAATAAGAATTCGGATAAGTGGTGAACGCAATATACTCATATGAAGTAAATATAAATACTGCGACTGTGGTGGCATAATGCTCTCGCTTCGATTTAAAGAGAGTGCGCTATATATTGAACTAATGTAGTAGGGATAAGAGTCACGCCTATTATGCTTATCTGTAGCTCACGTCTCTCACTGTGCTCCCCTTAGAAAATCAAAGATTGCAAGTATTGCCGCTTAACGTACTGATCACGGAACAAAAAATATTTTTCCAAAATTCATAATTTAGTTTTAGGTTAGTCAAGGAAACTGACTGATTTGGGAAAGAGTTTCAAATAACAGTCAGTTTTACCGTTACAGTGGCGGTGGTGATAACTAATTATTCAAGGCATTATGTGACTAAATGTTGTTTTGTTTGGCTAAATCTAGTTTTGGTATCGCTCTTGTAATTATTATAAATCTAAATTTACATGGACATGTGGTGATTAGTGGTGAACGCGATATACTCATGTGAAGTAAATATAAATACTGCGACTGTGGTGGCATAATGCTCTCGCTTCGATTTAAAGAGAGTGCGCTATATATTGAACTAATGTAGTAGGGATAAGAGTCACGCCTATTATGCTTATCTATAGCCCACGTCTCTCACTGCGGCTCCCCTTAGAAACTCAAAGATTGCAAGTATTGCCGCTTAACGTACTGATCACGGAACAAAAAATATTTTTCCAAAATTAATAATTTAGTTTTAGGTTAGTCAAGGAAACAGACTGATTTGGGAAAGAGTTTCAAATAACAGTTAGTTTTACCGTTACAGTGGCGGTGGTGAGAACTAATTATTCAATGCATTATGTGGCTAAATGTTGTTTTGTTTGGCTAAATCTAGTTTTGGTATCGCTCTTGTAATTATTGCAAACGGGAATGGTTACAGTAACAATGAGTGGATATGTTGCTAGCTTATAGCGAAGTAGGGCCAAATGCGAGATACATTTATTTCATTTACGAATTTGCGAAAACTATTCTCATCATTTAAAATAAATAGTACCCAATGGCACAAAAAAATTTCTGCCTAAGTAAACTACATTTGCTTATAAGAATTTCTAAAAAATCTTTTTGTTTCGTAATCATTTCAGAATGTACCTCAAGTTGTGTGCAGCTGTATATGTGAAAGCTTACCTGTGATTTGTATACATCGTCTTAAGTATAAATATGCTATATGTGGATATTGTAAAACAATAGTACGTAGGCCATTGTCGTCTATTTCTGAGCAGTCTGTCAGATCTAGATATTGTAGAAATAATCTTCTTGGAGGTTCAGGACCGTGTGATACGGTAATGCAAGATATATTGATACAGCCTAAAAAATAAATACAAAAATGAATAAGCAATTGCATAAAATAATACAAAATATTTTTTAAATGTATCTAACTTTGAGTAGCATACCATACTACCGGATGAGTTAACTTGGCATAACAAGTCAAGGCACAATTTTTTTTTATTCTTACTGATTCTCGAGTTATTAAAAATAAAATGATTCTTGTGCCAACTACACGCCAGCACAAAAAATATTATTTTAATATTTTGTTTACTGATTATTTTGTGCTTAATATGTGCCCAAGAAATAAATATTTAAAAGCAAATGGTTTGGCGACTGATGTCATCGAAATATGCATTCACACTAGCTCAAGAAATAATCTAATTTAAAATTTCTTTTCATTTATAATTTGTGTCTTATTTGTCCCTATTTGTGCCCTAAAAATTGTGGTTCCATCATGGCCAATAACAGAGAAATAAGCATTTGTATTTTCGCGAATGTGAAGATGGCACAAAACAAAACTAAAATTGTAAACTATCTCTTAACTAATAGATCATGCTTAATTTGTGCCTATTTGTGACCTAAAAATTTTGGTTCCAAAGGAAGATAACAGAGTAATAAGTATTTGTATTTTCGCGGAAGTAAAAATGGCACAAAACAGAAGTCATATTGAAAATTTCTCTTTACTAGTAGTTTGTGTTTAAATTATGCAAATTTATGTCAAAAAATGTTTTGCTCCAACACTGCCAATTATGAAGTAATAAGAATATATATTTTCAGCAGATGTAAAGGTGGTACATAAAACCAAAATTTCTCTTCAGGAATAATTTGTGTCCAAAAAACATTAGTACCAAAGCTTTATCTTAATTGTGCTCTAAGAATAATTAAATTTTACGGAATTTATCATTTAAGACTGGTTGATTGTTCTATTTCATTGTTTCAAGGAGCCATTTTTTAATCACAATACAATCCATACAAAAACGAAAAGTATTCAACATTTTCAATTTAGTAAATGTATGGTGATGCAGAAATATTATCAATTGACGATATGTCATCGAATAAACAAGCCTTGTGGGCTCAATAATTAGATAAGGTTTGGTGAAGTTGTTAAAATTCTAATTTTTATCTAGATTACATCATATAGTAGGTAGGGATTTAAATGACATTAGCTAAATATATGATTATAAAGTATAAGTAATTAAATTTTTACTTTCTTATACGCAGTGTAAGTAAGTATTGTAATCATGAAAAATTTCGATCTCGAAATTTTAACGGAAATATACGTTTTGACCTTCCCTGAATCGATTGTGTATGTGTGTGTGTATGTGTATGTGTATGTGTATGTGTATGCGTATGCGTATGTGTATGTGTATGTGTATGTGTGTGTGTATGTGTATGTGTATGTGTATGCGTATGCGTATGTGTATGTGTATGTGTATGCGTATGCGTATGCGTATGCGTATGCGTATGCGTATGCGTATGCGTATGCGTATGCGTATGCGTATGCGTATGCGTATGCGTATGCGTATGCGTATGCGTATGCGTATGCGTATGCGTATGCGTATGCGTATGCGTATGCGTATGCGTATGCGTATGCGTATGCGTATGCGTATGCGTATGCGTATGCGTATGCGTATGCGTATGCGTATGCGTATGCGTATGCGTATGCGTATGCGTATGCGTATGCGTATGCGTATGCGTATGCGTATGCGTATGCGTATGCGTATGCGTATGCGTATGCGTATGCGTATGCGTATGCGTATGCGTATGCGTATGCGTATGCGTATGCGTATGCGTATGCGTATGCGTATGCGTATGCGTATGCGTATGCGTATGCGTATGCGTATGCGTATGCGTATGCGTATGCGTATGCGTATGCGTATGCGTATGCGTATGCGTATGCGTATGCGTATGCGTATGCGTATGCGTATGCGTATGCGTATGCGTATGCGTATGCGTATGCGTATGCGTATGCGTATGCGTATGCGTATGCGTATGCGTATGCGTATGCGTATGCGTATGCGTATGCGTATGCGTATGCGTATGCGTATGCGTATGCGTATGCGTATGCGTATGCGTATGCGTATGCGTATGCGTATGCGTATGCGTATGCGTATGCGTATGCGTATGCGTATGCGTATGCGTATGCGTATGCGTATGCGTATGCGTATGCGTATGCGTATGCGTATGCGTATGCGTATGCGTATGCGTATGCGTATGCGTATGCGTATGCGTATGCGTATGCGTATGCGTATGCGTATGCGTATGCGTATGCGTATGCGTATGCGTATGCGTATGCGTATGCGTATGCGTATGCGTATGCGTATGCGTATGCGTATGCGTATGCGTATGCGTATGCGTATGCGTATGCGTATGCGTATGCGTATGCGTATGCGTATGCGTATGCGTATGCGTATGCGTATGCGTATGCGTATGCGTATGCGTATGCGTATGCGTATGCGTATGCGTATGCGTATGCGTATGCGTATGCGTATGCGTATGCGTATGCGTATGCGTATGCGTATGCGTATGCGTATGCGTATGCGTATGCGTATGCGTATGCGTATGCGTATGCGTATGCGTATGCGTATGCGTATGCGTATGCGTATGCGTATGCGTATGCGTATGCGTATGCGTATGCGTATGCGTATGCGTATGCGTATGCGTATGCGTATGCGTATGCGTATGCGTATGCGTATGCGTATGCGTATGCGTATGCGTATGCGTATGCGTATGCGTATGCGTATGCGTATGCGTATGCGTATGCGTATGCGTATGCGTATGCGTATGCGTATGCGTATGCGTATGCGTATGCGTATGCGTATGCGTATGCGTATGCGTATGCGTATGCGTATGCGTATGCGTATGCGTATGCGTATGCGTATGCGTATGCGTATGCGTATGCGTATGCGTATGCGTATGTGTATGTGTATGTGTATGTGTATGTGTATGTGTAGTGTATGTGTATGTGTATGTGTATGTGTATGTGTATGTGTATGTGTATGTGTATGTGTATGTGTATGTGTATGTGTATGTGTATGTGTATGTGTATGTGTATGTGTATGTGTATGTGTATGTGTATGTGTATGTGTATGTGTATGTGTATGTGTATGTGTATGTGTATGTGTATGTGTATGTGTATGTGTATGTGTATGTGTATGTGTATGTGTATGTGTATGTGTATGTGTATGTGTATGTGTATGTGTATGTGTATGTGTATGTGTATGTGTATGTGTATGTGTATGTGTATGTGTATGTGTATGTGTATGTGTATGTGTATGTGTATGTGTATGTGTATGTGTATGTGTGTATGTGTATGTGTATGTGTATGTGTATGTGTATGTGTATGTGTATGTGTATGTTGTTATGTGTATGTGTATGTGTATGTGTATGTGTATGTGTATGTGTATGTGTATGTGTATGTGTATGTGTATGTGTATGTGTATGTGTATGTGTATGTGTATGTGTATGTGTATGTGTATGTGTATGTGTATGTGTATGTGTATGTGTATGTGTATGTGTATGTGTATGTGTGTATGTGTATGTGTATGTGTATGTGTATGTGTATGTGTATGTGTATGTGTATGTGTATGTGTATGTGTATGTGTATGTGTATGTGTATGTGTATGTGTATGTGTATGTGTATGTGTATGTGTATGTGTATGTTGTGTATGTGTATGTGTATGTGTATGTGTATGTGTATGTGTATGTGTATGTGTATGTGTATGTGTATGTGTATGTGTATGTGTATGTGTATGTGTATGTTGTATGTGTATGTGTATGTGTATGTGTAGTTATGTGTATGTGTATGTGTATGTGTATGTGTATGTGTATGTGTATGTGTATGTGTATGTGTATGTGTATGTGTATGTGTATGTGTATGTGTATGTGTATGTGTATGTGTATGTGTATGTGTATGTGTATGTGTATGTGTATGTGTATGTGTATGTGTATGTGTATGTGTATGTGTATGTGTATGTGTATGTGTATGTGTATGTGTATGTGTATGTGTATGTGTATGTGTATGTGTATGTGTATGTGTATGTGTATGTGTATGTGTATGTGTATGTGTATGTGTATGTGTATGTGTATGTGTATGTGTATGTGTATGTGTATGTGTATGTGTATGTGTATGTGTATGTGTATGTGTATGTGTATGTGTATGTGTATGTGTATGTGTATGTGTATGTGTATGTGTATGTGTATGTGTATGTGTATGTGTATGTGTATGTGTATGTGTATGTGTATGTGTATGTGTATGTGTATGTGTATGTGTATGTGTATGTGTATGTGTATGTGTATGTGTATGTGTATGTGTATGTGTATGTGTATGTGTATGTGTATGTGTATGTGTATGTGTATGTGTATGTGTATGTGTATGTGTATGTGTATGTGTATGTGTATGTGTATGTGTATGTGTATGTGTATGTGTATGTGTATGTGTATGTGTATGTGTATGTGTATGTGTATGTGTATGTGTATGTGTATGTGTATGTGTATGTGTATGTGTATGTGTATGTGTATGTGTATGTGTATGTGTATGTGTATGTGTATGTGTATGTGTATGTGTATGTGTATGTGTATGTGTATGTGTATGTGTATGTGTATGTGTATGTGTATGTGTATGTGTATGTGTATGTGTATGTGTATGTGTATGTGTATGTGTATGTGTATGTGTATGTGTATGTGTATGTGTATGTGTATGTGTATGTGTATGTGTATGTGTATGTGTATGTGTATGTGTATGTGTATGTGTATGTGTATGTGTATGTGTATGTGTATGTGTATGTGTATGTGTATGTGTATGTGTATGTGTATGTGTATGTGTATGTGTATGTGTATGTGTATGTGTATGTGTATGTGTATGTGTATGTGTATGTGTATGTGTATGTGTATGTGTATGTGTATGTGTATGTGTATGTGTATGTGTATGTGTATGTGTATGTGTATGTGTATGTGTATGTGTATGTGTATGTGTATGTGTATGTGTATGTGTATGTGTATGTGTATGTGTATGTGTATGTGTATGTGTATGTGTATGTGTATGTGTATGTGTATGTGTATGTGTATGTGTATGTGTATGTGTATGTGTATGTGTATGTGTATGTGTATGTGTATGTGTATGTGTATGTGTATGTGTATGTGTATGTGTATGTGTATGTGTATGTGTATGTGTATGTGTATGTGTATGTGTATGTGTATGTGTATGTGTATGTGTATGTGTATGTGTATGTGTATGTGTATGTGTATGTGTATGTGTATGTGTATGTGTATGTGTATGTGTATGTGTATGTGTATGTGTATGTGTATGTGTATGTGTATGTGTATGTGTATGTGTATGTGTATGTGTATGTGTATGTGTATGTGTATGTGTATGTGTATGTGTATGTGTATGTGTATGTGTATGTGTATGTGTATGTGTATGTGTATGTGTATGTGTATGTGTATGTGTATGTGTATGTGTATGTGTATGTGTATGTGTATGTGTATGTGTATGTGTATGTGTATGTGTATGTGTATGTGTATGTGTATGTGTATGTGTATGTGTATGTGTATGTGTATGTGTATGTGTATGTGTATGTGTATGTGTATGTGTATGTGTATGTGTATGTGTATGTGTATGTGTATGTGTATGTGTATGTGTATGTGTATGTGTATGTGTATGTGTATGTGTATGTGTATGTGTATGTGTATGTGTATGTGTATGTGTATGTGTATGTGTATGTGTATGTGTATGTGTATGTGTATGTGTATGTGTATGTGTATGTGTATGTGTATGTGTATGTGTATGTGTATGTGTATGTGTATGTGTATGTGTATGTGTATGTGTATGTGTATGTGTATGTGTATGTGTATGTGTATGTGTATGTGTATGTGTATGTGTATGTGTATGTGTATGTGTATGTGTATGTGTATGTGTATGTGTATGTGTATGTGTATGTGTATGTGTATGTGTATGTGTATGTGTATGTGTATGTGTATGTGTATGTGTATGTGTATGTGTATGTGTATGTGTATGTGTATGTGTATGTGTATGTGTATGTGTATGTGTATGTGTATGTGTATGTGTATGTGTATGTGTATGTGTATGTGTATGTGTATGTGTATGTGTATGTGTATGTGTATGTGTATGTGTATGTGTATGTGTATGTGTATGTGTATGTGTATGTGTATGTGTATGTGTATGTGTATGTGTATGTGTATGTGTATGTGTATGTGTATGTGTATGTGTATGTGTATGTGTATGTGTATGTGTATGTGTATGTGTATGTGTATGTGTATGTGTATGTGTATGTGTATGTGTATGTGTATGTGTATGTGTATGTGTATGTGTATGTGTATGTGTATGTGTATGTGTATGTGTATGTGTATGTGTATGTGTATGTGTATGTGTATGTGTATGTGTATGTGTATGTGTATGTGTATGTGTATGTGTATGTGTATGTGTATGTGTATGTGTATGTGTATGTGTATGTGTATGTGTATGTGTATGTGTATGTGTATGTGTATGTGTATGTGTATGTGTATGTGTATGTGTATGTGTATGTGTATGTGTATGTGTATGTGTATGTGTATGTGTATGTGTATGTGTATGTGTATGTGTATGTGTATGTGTATGTGTATGTGTATGTGTATGTGTATGTGTATGTGTATGTGTATGTGTATGTGTATGTGTATGTGTATGTGTATGTGTATGTGTATGTGTATGTGTATGTGTATGTGTATGTGTATGTGTATGTGTATGTGTATGTGTATGTGTATGTGTATGTGTATGTGTATGTGTATGTGTATGTGTATGTGTATGTGTATGTGTATGTGTATGTGTATGTGTATGTGTATGTGTATGTGTATGTGTATGTGTATGTGTATGTGTATGTGTATGTGTATGTGTATGTGTATGTGTATGTGTATGTGTATGTGTATGTGTATGTGTATGTGTATGTGTATGTGTATGTGTATGTGTATGTGTATGTGTATGTGTATGTGTATGTGTATGTGTATGTGTATGTGTATGTGTATGTGTATGTGTATGTGTATGTGTATGTGTATGTGTATGTGTATGTGTATGTGTATGTGTATGTGTATGTGTATGTGTATGTGTATGTGTATGTGTATGTGTATGTGTATGTGTATGTGTATGTGTATGTGTATGTGTATGTGTATGTGTATGTGTATGTGTATGTGTATGTGTATGTGTATGTGTATGTGTATGTGTATGTGTATGTGTATGTGTATGTGTATGTGTATGTGTATGTGTATGTGTATGTGTATGTGTATGTGTATGTGTATGTGTATGTGTATGTGTATGTGTATGTGTATGTGTATGTGTATGTGTATGTGTATGTGTATGTGTATGTGTATGTGTATGTGTATGTGTATGTGTATGTGTATGTGTATGTGTATGTGTATGTGTATGTGTATGTGTATGTGTATGTGTATGTGTATGTGTATGTGTATGTGTATGTGTATGTGTATGTGTATGTGTATGTGTATGTGTATGTGTATGTGTATGTGTATGTGTATGTGTATGTGTATGTGTATGTGTATGTGTATGTGTATGTGTATGTGTATGTGTATGTGTATGTGTATGTGTATGTGTATGTGTATGTGTATGTGTATGTGTATGTGTATGTGTATGTGTATGTGTATGTGTATGTGTATGTGTATGTGTATGTGTATGTGTATGTGTATGTGTATGTGTATGTGTATGTGTATGTGTATGTGTATGTGTATGTGTATGTGTATGTGTATGTGTATGTGTATGTGTATGTGTATGTGTATGTGTATGTGTATGTGTATGTGTATGTGTATGTGTATGTGTATGTGTATGTGTATGTGTATGTGTATGTGTATGTGTATGTGTATGTGTATGTGTATGTGTATGTGTATGTGTATGTGTATGTGTATGTGTATGTGTATGTGTATGTGTATGTGTATGTGTATGTGTATGTGTATGTGTATGTGTATGTGTATGTGTATGTGTATGTGTATGTGTATGTGTATGTGTATGTGTATGTGTATGTGTATGTGTATGTGTATGTGTATGTGTATGTGTATGTGTATGTGTATGTGTATGTGTATGTGTATGTGTATGTGTATGTGTATGTGTATGTGTATGTGTATGTGTATGTGTATGTGTATGTGTATGTGTATGTGTATGTGTATGTGTATGTGTATGTGTATGTGTATGTGTATGTGTATGTGTATGTGTATGTGTATGTGTATGTGTATGTGTATGTGTATGTGTATGTGTATGTGTATGTGTATGTGTATGTGTATGTGTATGTGTATGTGTATGTGTATGTGTATGTGTATGTGTATGTGTATGTGTATGTGTATGTGTATGTGTATGTGTATGTGTATGTGTATGTGTATGTGTATGTGTATGTGTATGTGTATGTGTATGTGTATGTGTATGTGTATGTGTATGTGTATGTGTATGTGTATGTGTATGTGTATGTGTATGTGTATGTGTATGTGTATGTGTATGTGTATGTGTATGTGTATGTGTATGTGTATGTGTATGTGTATGTGTATGTGTGTGTGAGAGTGAGAATGTAAGTTTGAGTGTGAGTGTGTGTGTGCGTATGTGTGCGTACGTTTGCGTGCGTGTGTGTGCGTATGCGTGTGCGTGTGCGTATGCGTGTGCGTGTGCGTGCGTATGCGCCCGTGTGTGCGAGCGTGTGTGCGCGCGTGTGTTTGCGCGTGTGTGCGCGTGTGTGCGTGTGTGCGTGTGTGTGTGTTTGTGTGTGTGTGTGTGTGCTCTGTACAGCCGAAACGGTTAAAGCTAAAATTATGAAACTTTAAACTTAAGATTTGCATATCCCTGAGGCGTGCACCTCTATATTTTTGAAAAACTAATTCAAAGCGGAAATGCCTGTTTACTCTAGTCATTATTTGCAGTTTCTGTAATTACTCAAAAATGGTTAGAGTAACAGAAAAATTGCTAGAACAAAAATTAAAGGTATTTATATTAAGCACAACTTTTGTTTGAATTATTTTTCCAAAAAGAGTACTGGTTTCAAAATAAAATTCTGCTTATTATATATATTTTTATATAAATCGTATCATCTGCGCCTGTCAATTGTTTAACAAAATAGACTTAGATAATTTGAAGTTTGACATTTAATATTTATTCTAAGAAATATATTTAGTGTAAAAGCAATATAAAGGTTAGAACAAATATTATAAATTAGAAAAATAATGAAACTACGATGTGGTTTAACCCAAATGCGTATAAGAAAGTTCGGTGCATGACACTGCAGATGCTTTTCGCTCTATTTTACTGGATCGTATTATTAATCAGTTCGCTAGAACTATAAACTAATGTGATGATGACGCCCAGCGGAGCAACTCACTGTAATTGTTTAATTTCTTTCACTGTCGCAATGCATTATTAAACTAAATTTGCCAGGTCAAGAACATGGTGTTTTTTGAGCCTGTGGGTGGTTTCACTATTGTCGAGCGAATTCCCTGCAAGTAAGTTGGGATGATGTTCCAAGCTTTAATGTTATTTGGTGCTGAATCGTTTGAAATCTTCTTTAACTGTTGGCATAGGTTGTAGTGAAGTGTGTCAATGGTAACGTACCATGGGTTTGCGATCATGCGTAGAGTTGATCGCTGTAAAACTGCGGTAAAAGATTTGCTGCCTACAATTGGATCTCGTAAGTTCCAAATGCGTTTTAGAGTAACTTTATCGAGTAGCAATTTGTTTTCAATAGATAATTGCGATTTCGTGCCTATGAGCCATCTCATTTGCTGTCTTTTGATGACGAGTTGTTTTTTTTTCTGCTTCAATGTGATTGCGCCACGTTTATCGTCGGTCTAGTGGCATTTGAAGATATTTCGCTGCCTCGACATGGAGTAGTTCTGTGGCGTTGAAATTGACTGCTGGAAATGTTTGGTAAAAGTAAATGTTGTATGGTTGAATTTGTTTGTAAGTGAATTCTCCATTTTTGGTAACAGTCATGAACTAGGTTGAGGTGATCTTGTTGCTGTTCTGATGCTGCTTCTGGATCAACAGCTAAAATGGTGATGTCATCCGCTGTTGTTGTTCTAGTGCTTGTTGGAGGTCAGCTGTGAATATCGTTGACATAATTGGACCCAGGACACTGCTCTGTGTTACGCCGGATTTGACTAAGTACAGTTTGTTGTGTTCGCCTTGAAATTTTACTAGAAAATGTCTGTCAGACAGGTAGGATATTGAATATTTTTAATGTCATGATGTTTTTCAGTTTGAAGTTTGTTACCCTATGGACTTGAACAATTGTGGCATGTTGGTTTCTGATGCCAAAATGGTGGTCTGATTAGTTTGATCCGTTTAAAGAAAGATTACCGGTTGACATTTAAAATATCGATTTTTAATTTTTAACATAACTTGAATCCTTATACTATCTAGTATATGTGGCTAAGTAGATTTTGTAAAATCGACAGTAGTTTAGAAGTTAACATTAAACTTTCCTTTAAGGCCTATGGTCACATACATGAGATGAGTTATATTGAAAATAATAATAGTAATAGACCCGACCGGCAATCTCTGTATATAGTGAGCCCTCCGTAGAGTATCTGACGCCGACAAGAAACGAAGGGTTCACGGGTGCGATGCATAGCAAGGTGTTACGCCAACAAAATTAAGGAGGGGAAGGAGGGTCGCAGATGATCGATCAAATACGCAACTACGGGTGCTATCAAGGAACTATAACACGTACTGTGTCGCGATGCATAACACTAAACCCTATACGTGGCCGAAATACCCTAAGGTATGGCGAATATCACAATATACGTACAAATAACGTAAGGGTGTCTCTTATCTGCGTAATCGGAAAAGGGATGCAGCAGCAATCAGAAGGCGACGCATCACTGTGGTTGACAGGATCCGTGGCGGAAGTCCTCCACGTCCGTTCGATGGGTACGATGACTTTACCGTCCCAAGAGGGAAACCGGAACAAACAAGCAATCCAGAAAGGCGTTACGCAAAATGGAAGTCGACCTTCACTTCTAGGTGAAATTCCAGGATATGAATAAAGTGTATCACAAGCGCCATACGTGGAATAATAGAAAGACGCCAAGAAAACGTCGAGTAAATGATAAAAATGAAAAGCCGAAAAAGAAAGAACGGTTGCAGCACGTGATGGGTATGGATGTCAAAATGGCTACGTTTTGATAGATTATATTTATTAAAATAAAATATTTTTTAATAACAATAAAAGTAAACTAGTATGGCAAATGCAAAGTCTTAAATATGATTACTGTGGTTGGAGGGTGGCTTCATTGCGGCGTACCAAGAATGATTTCCTATTTTTAATCCGGAAAAACACGCGAGAATACCCTATTCTCTATATATACGAATGTGGATCAAATCCCCCAATTATGGGTGGTGTTTGATTTCCCAAAAACCGCTCTCGTACACGAGACAAAGATATCTAATCGCTTTTCTGGTTCTATTAAAAATAAAGACATAAGTCATCAAAATCTGTTCTACAAAGTTGACTGACTTGAGTTGGTCTAATTAAGGACGCTTGCGTTACTAATTCTAATGAGCGCGTATTATTGTTAATAAAAAATAGCAACAAAGAAAAGGCTAACATACGCCACCAGCGTGTCCGAAACGTTCAATGGGTTGCCTTACTTAAGAAATTACATGCTTGCGGAATCAGAGATATAACTTTAGACTTTATTGAATTATACCTTACAAATAGGCAACAATGCGTTGTTGATAATGATTACATATCCGGGTTAAGTCCCATTGCTCATAGAGTACCCCAGGGATCAATTCTGGGGCCCTTACTTTTTATTATCTACATTAATGATTTGTACGAATTTTTAAATCCTCATAAATGCATTCTGTACGCAGATGGTACGACTTTGCTAACTTCACACGAATGTCCTCTGACCTTAAAACTTCTATCAGATACTACTTTGGCACAAACTAGCGACTAGTTTGCAGCTAATAAGTTAACTCTAAATGATGAAAAAATCCAAAATTTTATTATTAGTACAAATCGTAATGTAGTTCATGGTAAATATGTAAAAATACTTGGAGTTTTTATCGATGAAAACTTAACTTGGGATATTCAAGTTGACAGATTATGCAGTAAGCTTGCTAGTTTTGTTTATGTTATCAGAAATTTAAAATTAACACTTTCGTTAAAAGTTTTGAGAAGCGCATATATGGCATTATTCCAAAGTCATTTGATGTATGCAATAATTTTTTGCGGTTTATTTGTTCTTTGTATATTTCTTGACTTGTCACCAATTGTACTTACCAATCTGTGATCAATAAACATTATTATTATTATCACTAACCATTGCGACATTTGGAATCTAATAGTTCACGGGAATTGGTGCACTCACGGCACTATTATCTGACCGTTTTCCCACTACGGACAAAATGTGAACACGGAGGTCACGAAACAAGTACCTTGACTAACAGGAAAGAAAAAGAGCAGGTGATTCGTTAGTGGAATGATGTAATAGATAAGCGGGCAGAACTACACTATTAATAATCTCAGCTATGGGACGATGAACGGAAAACCAACTTAAATAGGCAAATAAAAGAAGAAAGTGTTACAAGTTACAGCGCATTGAGCGGAATCGCGCGCCGTCTTAACACCAAAACTTTCCGTGCTTTGCTTGATTGCGACACTTGACTGCGCGATGCCATGAAAAAGAATAAAGGTATCGGAGAAAACGGCAAGGGCAAGTTTACCGATAAAATGATTCAGTGCAGAAAGCGATTCGACCGGTGCACGAGGCTCTCTCCAGTGACGATTTGCTACAATGATGCACCGGTGGAAACACCCATGTGATAACGAGTCCTTCAACGCGAGCGTTTGGAAGCTGGCTCCAAAGTATCTACATTGCGGCGCTAAGGCGGCCGAGCTACGTGCTTTTATAGTGACGCTGCAGGGTGTGATATTTGTTGCGATACAATTGTGGAAGCGCCGCTGAATTGGTTCATGTAGTCTCCGAGTGTGGATATACCACACCCAGACTTGGTCGTAGTTTTCGGCAGCCACGATCATGGCCTCGTTTTCCCAAGTTTTGAATCAATATTTTCGCAGCTATTACGTCTTTGGTCTACGATGATTACGTGAACACTCTGTAGAGAACACATTTTTGAATTAAATTATTAAATGACTCTAGAACAGAAGATTAAGTAACACATTTGTTCCCTATGAGCGCTCGGACGAATCTTAATTAAATATATGAATTATTATTTATTTAACTCAACTTATTTATAAAACAAAACTGAAACAGAAATGTTCATACATACAGTTAAACTTAATATTATTTTATGAGTATAAATTATATTATAGAATTGTAATTATGTTATAGAACTATAAGTTATATTAATACCCTACCTTGCATTTCCTTTGTTTACTTATCTCACTACGTAGAATTATGCTTTATCTAAAAAACAGCTATGTAATAAAATTACAGAGACATATCACTCTGCTCAGACAAGTCTTCTATGTAACATCTTTTCGATATCGATAAAATTTTTAAAAACGCAATTACTTAAGTTATACTCATGAGTATACTATAATAGATTGAATGAGGTAATACAATAACATCTTTCTTAACAATCTGGTACTTTGTATTCAAATCATAAAACATTTCCCAGGTCATATTTAATCGTTTACAATAGCTTACATAATGACCAACGGCGTTAATGTCTGATGATTTATTTGGAATGAAATGAACGACTTCTCTCAAATGAAAATTTGTTCCATCTAGTTTTATAAATGATGCAATTTTCTTTAATCAAAACAATTTCTCATTATTGAATTCAAATATTATATTGTAACGAGTCTACGAAGTGAACCGGAGTACAGGAAGGAAATGCGAGCTGCCTGTACAAATAATATGGAGAGATCTGGAAACTTTCACGAAGACCGAGAATGTTCACGAGGGATATACGCGGGTATATATGCGGCCGGCTCGGGCAGTCGGCAGATCGGTGAGAATTCAGTGTTTGCGTGACCGAGTGTAACATGTGGAAATAAAATGTAAGCGAGTAGAGATATAAACATTAGTGTGGAAACAAATTAAAGATTAGTGTTTAACAAAAATATTAGTTCAATAAGTGCTATATTAGTTTTAGTGTATATGTGTTTGAACTAAATTAATAGTAGCGTTTAGATTAAAAATTGTTGTTTGATTTCTCCACCCAAACGATAGAAACGTAACGTAATATTTGTTACCATATATATTTTTACTTTCTTATGCGCAGTATAAGTATTATAATAATGAAAAATTTCGATCTCGCGATTTTTACGGAAAAATACGTTTTAACCTTTCCGATTCGGACTATATTTGGAATGACGTCTGTGAGTGGGAGTGCGTGCCCAACGGTTGAAGGTGAAATTATGAAACTCTAAATTTAAGATTCGAAAATGCCTGACATGTGCACCTTTTATTTTTGAAAACATAAATTCAAACCGTAAGTGTTTGTTTACTCTAGTAATTTTTTTAATAATTGTTTGGATAAAAATTAATGGCATTAATATTTCGCATCAGCTTTGTTCGAACATTTTTTACAAAAACAATACTGGTTTCAGAATATTGGTTATTGAAATTTATTCTTCTTATATTCATTTTTAAATAAATCGTATCATCTGCCCCTGTCCATTGTTTAACAGAAACAAAACATCTGCATCCTAACTTCTGAATCCCCTTTTCAATAAATTATTTCTTAGATATATATTAAATGTCAAATTGCAAATTATTGAAGTTTTTTGTTTTTCTGTTAAACAATTAACAGACACAGTTGATGCGACTTATATGAAAATAATTTTAATAAGAACAAATTTCAATAGCCATTTTCATGTTCCCCGTATCTTTTTTGAAAAAAATGTCGAATAAAGGTTGTAGAAAATGCTAATATCTATAAGTTTTATCTTTAAAATTTTTGTTAGTGCAACCATCTTTGAGTTTTTGCAGAAACCGCTTAGTATCGAATAATGTAAACATGCACTTCCGGTTTGAATATTTCTTCCCAGGCATATAAGTAGGGCACCAATGAACGTTCTGGCGCATATTTCAAAATGGCGGCCATAGTTTGTCTCTCGCACCAATGCAGTGGGTAATTAATGTTAGAAATAGAGAGGGAGAGCAATAGCTTGTGTATGTAAAAGACGCGGGTGCTCTCTCTCGGCGTGGTCACTCTCGCAGGCTCTTATTCGCAATCTATGCGTCATAATGGTGACATATGGTACTTATGCGGGTCAATGTGCGTCATAATTGGGTTGCATAATTATCACTTAACCTGTTAACCGGAGAGTTCTCTTTTTCATTACGCATCGTACAACGGGCGCGAACTCGTTCACTACGACGTGTCAGTACGTCACGCCCGGTGGACGTTATTTAATTTTTTATTATTATTTATTCTTAAAATAAATGAAAAGGACGTATTTATATGTCTTACCCCCGATATGGTTTACGTTAGACGTATTTATACGTCCTCCCCGGTTAACAGGTTAATTGATATCCCTGAGTCGCGGTTTCGCGATCTATGCGTTATAATAGTGACATTTGGTACTTTCGCGGGTCAATTCGCGGCATAATTAGGGTGCATTTAATTGATATCTCTGAATCGCGGTCCCGCTTTTGGAATCGCGATCTGTGCGTCATAATGGTACTTGCGCGGGTCAATGTGCGTCATAATGGCGACTTAGGGTGCATACTTATCACTTAATTGATTTCTGCAATTTTTAAGCACACTTTTATTACGCTTGTACTTAAGGTGCATAATTATCTCTTGTAGGAGTGTGTATCATTTAATATCTGTGATGAGAAGGCGCATCAGTCGCGCGCGCACGTTGTTGGGGTGCATAATTATTACATCACATAATTTATATCATTTAATATGCAATTATGTGTGTACATAAGGTTTGCGGATGGGGTGTTGGAATGCATATTTCTATATATCTGCCATTGTGAGATGTGCGGTGCAGTACATCAATATCTGCACCTTATCGGTAGATTACAGCATCTGTCCGGAGACATGCAGTTTTATGTGGGGTGGGATTAGATAAAAATATAAGAATATATTTCTAAAATATTTATTGACTGTAAAAGAAAATATATACAATTTACATACTAAGTATATATCAGGGTTGTTCTACAGCGTACCCCCTTGAAATGGTGTCTGTGTAAACATAATTAACAATTCGTTTATCATCATGTGGACTTAGAAATAGTCCGTATGAACATTATGATTTTTAGATGTAATCATGGTTTGCGTTCTTGTTATCACAAATTTGAAAATAGACAATCATAGTAATCCTTGCAAGTTATTTCTCTCATTTGGCCTTTTTACAAACCCGTTCACCTTTCGCACCGCCGCCTTAAACCTTGATGCTATATAATTTTGAGCGAAGTCCTATAAACTCCAACATTATTTGACCATTGTTTTCATCCTTCATCAATACGAAAACCTTCTTATTTACTAATGGTATGTTATAAATGTTATTTTTAGAATAATCAGAAGTGCCATACATATTTTCATGATTTCATATATATCGATATTAATAAAATTATAAATTAAGCTATTTGTGTCTGTGTACAATAATTTTGCTCCATCACCAAGTTTGCGCTTCACATAATTATAGTGAAAATCATAAATATATGTTTTTGGCAAGTCTACAATGAAATATCCTGCGTAAATCGGTTTATTAATCACAATTGATTTCTTAGACATTTTAATAATTACTATGTCATTGTCAAGTATAGTGCAACTGTGAAAAGTTGGTTTTGAAATGTAAGTTTTGACTCCATATCTACCTGCCCATTCGGTGACTAGTTTATTTTCATTATGCTTCCGAACATTTTCCATTGTTTTTCCAAATACATCCAAATCATTAGTTTATAGAAATTCTTTTTGCACGCATTTTCCCACACATTGCGTTGCTCAGTATTTAAATCAATATATTTATTCAACCAAGGACTCTGGTAAAATTTTAGCACACGATGTATTTTCTTTATTTTTAATCTTAATTGTAAACATAGCTGTAAATTTTGATAATGTATAACATAATCTTTACCCGGATGCAAATGTGTGATTAATTTTGAGTGCTTCGATGTTGGCGGTATAAAATGCTTGAAGCATAGGGGTAAATTTTTATGAAATTCAAGAAGTTCAATTCCAAATCAACTTCATAAATGTATCCAATTGCAAATTCATCACAACATTCAGAAAATCAATTTCATAAATATTCAGAGCGTTTACCCGCTTAAAATTCTAATACGTTAAATAGTAACTCATAAATTATTCACATCAAAGTATATTACGAATGAAGTTTCTTTATTCGCATCAAAATTTTCATTCATATATTTATCAGTCTCGTCCAAGCTAGCAAGCTGAACAGACGTGTTCGTCTATTCTGAGCGGAGCATATCTAACCACTTTGTGCGGTAATATTTAACCATAATAAAATAAACAGAATACATAATCTTAAAAAAAACATACATTAAAACAACACTAAATCAAACAATTAAAAGCGATAAAACAATGCCGGAGACAAGTGGTGGATTTGCAGATGGAAATCCCGTACCTGCAATCACAGTAAGAGCTACAACAACAACCACAACAACAACAATATATACTCATCCGACAACATGTATAACAACTAAATACCTGACAACCTCTATTACTTCACCTATGCAAACAAGCCCCACATATCAACCAAACATACTTGGTACACATACACCAACATCCATACCACCTATTTCTACAACATATAATAACCATCATCAAAGCTATGATGATGCATGCTGTACATGGCAAGTTATCAATAAGAAGAGAACGCAAAAAAGAAAAAGTGAAGATGCTAGAACTCAGACCCAACAGACCAGCAAAAGGTCCAACACAAATCCTAACACCGACAACAATACTAGATTACTACAATCAAACAGATTTTCACCACTAGAAAATGAAACACCTGTACCAGGAAACTCCCAGGAAATCACGGACATAACATCTCCAGAACACAAGCCACCCCCCACGTTCATACAAGATGTCGTAAATTACCCTACTATGGTGCTAGCCATTGAAACCGTTCTTCAAAACACGGAATTTACCTGTAGAACACTATCAAATAATACAGTCAAAGTAAACACCAGCACCTCAGAGGCATACCGCAAACTCATCCACCTCTTAAAGCAAAATCAAATTGCATACCATACGAGAAGAAAGATCTTATCGGGTGGTAATCAAAAACATACATCAGTCGGTTCCAACACAAGACATAAAAGACGCCCTAGAAAAATTTGGATTTAAAATCCGTAATGTAACGAATATAAGAAGCTGGAAAACAAAGGAACCATTGCCGCTATTTTTCATAGATCAAGAGCCAAATCCGAACAACAAGGAAATATACAAAATAGACCTCCTACTGAGTACTAAAATCCTAGTAGAAGCACCACGGCAAAAAAAGAAATACCGCAGTGCAATAGGTGCCAGGAATATGGGCACACAAAAGCATACTGTAACAAATCCTACTACTGCGTCAAATGCGCAGGCAACCACCCGACCAGTGACTGTAAAAAAACCAAGGACACAGAAGCAAAATGCATATTATGTGAAGGACCCCACCCGGCTAACTACAAAGGTTGCTCAATTTATCGAGAACTTCAAAAAACTCGAGGAAAACTGACCCATCCACCAAAGAAACAAACATATTCCTACCCCAACGAGGGTACTACAGAATTCTCTAGGCAAAGTAAAACAACCAACGTCGACAGAACCTATGCTCAAGCAACCACCAATCATTCTAACGATAACACAATGAATAACATCGAAGACATATCCCTAGCCCACTTCCTCCGCGAATTTAAATCTATGTTTAACCAGCTAATGAACCAAAACAGCATGATGATTAATATGCTCTCCACGCTAATAAAAAATTATAGTAATGGATAGTCTACGAATTGCACAGTGGAATGCCAATGGACTAACACAACACAAGATAGAAACAGAAGCATTTCTAAGCCAACAAAAAATTGATATCCTACTGGTATCAGAAACACATTTCACAAACAGAAGCCATTTCAAAATACACAAATACAAAACATATTACACAAACCATCCGGATGGCACTGCCCATGGAGGAACTGCAGTACTCGTAACGACAAAATAAAGCACTATGAAATAGAAAACTACGAAAAGGAACACCTACAAGCAACTAACATTAAAATTCAAGAAGCAAACGGCTCGTTAGTGGTAGCTGCAGTCTATTGTCCTCCGAGGCATATAGTAAAGAAAACAGACTTCGAAGAATATTTCCAAATATTAGGAAGCAGATTTGTAGCAGGCGGCGACTACAATGCCAAACATCCTAGATGGGGATCTAGACTGATTAATCCAAAAGGTAGGCAACTTCAGCTGGCAATGGTGGACAAAGGCTATGAACCCATAAGTACCGGCAAACCGACATACTGGCCTACAGATACATCAAAAATTCCAGACCTGCTTGACCTTTTTGTAACAAAAGGAATGTCTTCGAATTACGTCGACATAACTGAATGCTTTGACTTATCATCAGATCACTCGCCAAGTATATTAACAATTAGTTCAACAATAATTCACAAGGAACAAAAAACTACCCTTTACAACAAAAGGACCGATTGGTTGTCATTCAGAAAATACCTAAATGAAAGCATAAACCTCAAAATTCCACTAAAATCAGAAGATGACATAGACTCCGCAGTTAATGAAATAACTACGCTCATACAAGAAGCAGCCTGGAAATCAACATCCGCAATGAAACCAAACAACAATACAATCACAAACTACCCAAAATACATCAGGGACAAAATCTCTGAAAAAAGAAAGGCCAGAAGAAAATGGCAATATACAAGACATCCAAGTGACAAAAATATATTGAACAAGATAAGTAAAGAAATAAAAAGACTACTGTACACAATTAAAAATGATTCATTCCAAAATTACATCAAAAATTTGACACCTCATCCTCAAAACGAATACTCATTATGGAAAGCCACAAAAAAATTCAAGAGACCTTATACAAGCAATCCCTCCACTGCGTGGAGATAATGGAACATGGGCTAGATCCAATGATGATAAAGCGGAACTATTTGCTCAACACCTAGCTAATACCTTCAAACCAAACCCATCTCAATCAACGATAGAAGAAGAAAATGACCTGTTAACATATTTGAATGCTCCCCTGCAATTATCTCCACCAATAAAACACTTCTCAGTTGGAGAACTCAGCGAAGAAATTAAGTTTTTAAATAGCAAGAAAGCTCCTGGATACGATCTAATTACCGCTACTATACTGAAACAGCTTCCAAAGAAAGCAGTAGTTGCAATAACTCAAATATACAACTCAGTCATTAGAATTTAATATTTCCCAGTGCAATGGAAATTTGCCCAAATCATAATGCTACCCAAACCTGGTAAACCGATCCACGAAGTACCTTCCTACAGACCAATATCCTTACTCCCTGTCCTATCAAAGCTCCTAGAGAAATTAATACTTAAACGCCTAAAACCTCTAATGGAAGACAACGATCTAATCCCAGATCATCAATTCGGATTTAGGAATCAACATTCAACTACAGAGCAGATACACAGGGTAGTTAAAGAAATTGAATGCTGCTTTGAAGAACAAAAGTTTTGCTCAGCTGCCTTCCTAGATATCAGCCAAGCTTTTGATCGAGTATGGAATACTGGGCTCCTATACAAAGTCAAACTTAAGCTTCCCCATCAATACTATCTACTCATCAAATCATATGTGACAGACAGGTATTTCCAGATAAACCACGAAGGAACTTACTCGAAACAATATCGCATAAATGCTGGAGTGCCGCAAGGAAGCGTCATAGGTCCCGTGCTCTACCAACTATACACTTCCGATCTGCCGAGTAAAGAAAACATAATTACAGCAACCTATTCGGATGATACTGCTTTCCTCGCATCACACGAAGATCCAGCGGAAGCCTCAAGACTCCTACAACAATCCCTTAACAAAATGCAAACGTGGGCAAAAAAATGGAGAATTAAAATAAATGAAACCAAATCAGCACAAATTACATTTACCAAAAGATACACCACATGTCCAGAAGTAACATTAAACAACCTGTGAAAACAGAAGTTACATATCTAGGGATGCACCTGGACAAAGGCCTAACCTGGAGAAAACATCTATCCACAAAAAGGAAACAATTAGACATAAAAATTACTAAAATGTACTGGTTACTTGGTCGCAAGTCTCAACTGTCATTAGAAAGTAAAATACTGATATACAAAACCATATTGGTACCAATTTGGACATACGGCATCCAATTGTGGGGCTGCGCGAAGCAGTCAAACATAAATTTAATACAGCGACTGCAAAACAAAACACTTCGTATCATCACAAACGCACCATGGTACGTCAGTAATGAAACATTACACACTGACCTCAAAATTAAATATGTAAATGAACAAATACAAATACTCGCTACAAAATACGAGAAAAGACTAACCAATCACCCCAACGAATTGGCAGTGAATCTCTTATACAATGGAGATGAAACCAGAAGATTAAATAGAAGAAAACCCCTAGAATTAAGTTCAAACTAAACAGACAAATGTACTCTGATATCATAGAATATAATGTATTACGAAGGAACACCAATGGGTGACACCTTCTTACATGCCATTAATCATGTATCACATTTACTGGTTGGCCAAAAATAGGCTAGTTGTAAATTTAATAATAATAATAAAAAAAATATATATATTTATCATTTGCTTTTGCATAACGATTACAACACTGCGATACACCACCGCGTATTCCCTTCTCTATGAATAATATTTTATCTATATCTGTTAACAGTTCCAGCATTACTGTACTTTAGCATTGCATCAAAAGCGAGATCGGGGGCAGTATAATAGTGCAGAGCATCAAGCTGATATGTGCTCAAGCAACTTTCACGGAATTTCTCGAAAACATCTGCCAAAAAAAGTACATCTGTTTTCAAATACAGATCAAACTGTTCCTCCAATGTCCGCAATTGAAATGTTTTCCATATATTAAAAAATTATGAGCATGCAGCTCATAATCTTTTGCTTTAATTTCATCACCTTTTAATCTGCTATAAAAACATTTGCGAGTTGGCAACTGATTCTCTTCAAATCTGTTCCAGTTATCCAAATAGTCATATGGGAAAACCCTCTTTCTCGTTATCAGTTGCAATTCCGTCTCATTGCCACAATGTTTTCTAATAATCGATTTCTCATCATCTTTTAGAAATGCCGAGAAATTATCGAGGCTGCTAGCTATAAACTGAAATGAATCAATAAAACGAAATTTTCGTACGTTTTACATACTTTGTGAAAGAGATGTACCGTTCTTTGTTAATTGGTAATATTGACGTACGTCCGGCGAAACCCTTCGCGATGCTGCTTATTATAAAATGTGCGCCATATCCACTTAAATTATGAAATACTACTGGTATTGCATGGGAGTCAATATAATTTAAATTGGTGTGCTGCACCGCGATACCAAGATGTCAAGTGACAATGATCTCGCACTTTAATATCAGTCGAATTAAAACCCCTTTAGCAAATGTGGTAATTTGTCGCAATAAAAAATTCATATTTTTGCACCGCTGACAGATTCATATCTAGGATATTTTTACTTTCTTATACGCAGTATAAGTAAGTATTGTAATCATGAAAAATGTCGATCTCGAGATTTTAACGGAAATATACGTTTTGACCTTCCCTGAATCGATTCCAACTATTTTTGGAATGACGTCCGTGTGTGTGTCTGTGTGTGTGTGTATATGTGAGCGCTCTACAGCCCAAACGGCTAAAGGGAAAATTATGAAATTTTAAACTTAAGACTTGTATGTGCCTGGCACGAAAACCTTCTATTTTTGAAAACCATATTCCAACCGGAAATGCATGTTTACTCTAGTCATTTTTTGCAGTTTCTGCAATTACTCAAAAATGGTTACAGTTACAGAAAATTTTCGTGAACAAAAATTAATGGTATTTATATTTAGCACAACTTTTGTTTGAATCTTTTTTCCAAAAAAAGTACTGGTTTCAAAATATATTTATGCTTATTATATATATTTTTACATAAATCGTATCATCTGCGCCTGTCAATTGTTTAACAAAATAGACTTAAATAATTTGAAGTTTGACATTTAATATTTATTCTAAGAAATATATTTACTGTACAAGCGATCTAAAGGTTAGAACAAATATTATAAATTAGAAAAATAATGTTACTACGATGTGGTTTAACCCATATGCGTATAAGAAAGTTCGGTGCATGACACTGCAGATATTTATACACACCATCAATATTAAGTGCAACCGCTAATAGTTCAGCGGAAAATTATTTCAAACAATATTTACCACGATGTAATTTGAAGGATGACAATGAATCGTTATATGAGCATTTTAAATAATATGCAATACTGCACGGAATATGCTTCTGTATATGCCCAGTATTTTTCCCGCGAGTGTCATTAATTTTTTCCAGTATACCCTCTAAATCGGCGTTCAAAACGAATGGACGATGGATACGGGGTAGTCGGATTCCTGAAGTATATTTGCGCCTAATTTACGCAGTTTAAATCCAAGTAGAATGCCCACAGAATTGATGAACTCAAAGTTTATTTCAAATTTACTTTTCACCTCACACTTGAGCGTGTTCTTATTAGCCTCAATAGTTAATCTGGTGCCGGAATCATTTTCTTATTCAAATACTTATTAATATCCGTCAGGTCATAGGACCCCTCTGGTATTTGAATATCTTTTCCACCTATTTTAAAGCTATTGTTTGTTTCATCAATATTCGGTATGGCGTTATACACCTCGAAATTAATTAAACCGAGGACGTTATCAAATTCATCACCTAGCTCTACCGGCGGGTAAAATGTTCTTGTGATAACAGAACTATTCCCGAACAGAGTGAATGTATATGACATGGCTGATGAATGAATACTAAATTTCTCTTCATCCGCATTTTATTGATATAGAAATGATAAGCACAGGTGGCCACCTTTAACACTGTCATACGTTAAATATGTAATATAGTTATACCGTAGCGAGATGTAATTGGAGAAATATGTGACAAGCTCGCTCGGGGGTGGTAAATTCCCAAAACTATCGAAATAAATGACTTGTTTGCCGCGCTTCTTGTAGGCAACTCAATGCGTACCCGCACCACGACTATTATCCAAATTAACGATGCCACATTCGTATCTATTTATTTTTGAGAGTAGGGCAATTCTCATGAATATTCCGCGAAAATGTGTAGATTTCAATAATTTAGCGAATTTTTGGAGATCCATGTTAGTTAGCGCGCGGTTTTTTTATATGGTTTTATAAAAATACACCCACTCACCAACAGATTCCATCTTTTGATTGTGATGCTGAGCCTCTCTCAATTGTGCGGCAACTGCTATGGCATCACCTACGGCCTTCGCAGTACCAGCGGCACCACAATTTAATGCTCCTAGAGCACTCAATCCTGTAAAAATCGGAATTAACGGCAGAAACCCATCTGCTTTTGGTATCGGAATGACCCTCGGTGCTTTCACCACACCCTTTTGTATTCGTTTAGCAGCTCTTAATGCTATTCTCGCGGCCCTGCCCAATTCATTTGGTTTGCTTGTGGTAATGGATTTATTTGCGTGATTAATTACCTGTCTAAGTGTTCAACTTTTCTTTGCGCCCATCCCTATTTTTACTTTAGCCCTCATTGCACCAGATACCGCTAGAGCGGCAAGTTTCTCTCCAAAGGACGAATGGGACGCTTGAATGCTTTTTCAGCCAACACCCGGTCAGATTTATGCCTTTCTTGGCGGTATTTGTTCAGCGAATATGCTATATCGTGCTGCTTACAAGCTTCTTGAAGTCTGTTAACGACACGATCCTCGCGTAGCAATCGTTCCTCAAGTTTCGTACCCGTGCCACAGCAGTTTTACCCCGGAATGTGTAACCCAAATGGAGGCACAGCGATCGTGTGACGCATATGAACGCCTGCAGGTTACTATCATATATATATTTAATAGCTATGATATATATATATATATATATATATATATATATATATATATATATATATATATATATATATCTATATATATATATATATATATATATATATATATATATATATATATATATATATATATATATATATATATATATATATATATACATCAGTTGATTGCCAGAATGCATGTTGTTAAACAGAAAGAAACGTTAAATGTGAGAAATTTCAATTTCAGTGAGCTGTAAAGTCGATCGCGGGACAGTGTATTACTGCCATCTACTGTAAGATACCTATTTTTAGGACCATCCGGTTGTGGGAAAACCAATGTATGAATTGCATTACTAGAACAATCTAATGGCTTACATTTTGAGAGTGTTTATATCTATTCAAAATCATTGCATCAATCCAAGTACGTGTATTTAAGAGATTACTTCAACCCATTAAGGAAATAAAAAAAAGGCTACTATGCATTTAACGATAGCACCGAAATAGTAAGAGCATGCGATGCTAATTATAATTAAGTTTCTATATTTGACAATGTTGCGTGTGATAAGCAGGATATTATAAGGGAATACTTTAGCATGGGGCGTCATAAAGCTATAGACTGTTTCTATCTCTGTCAAACATGCACCCGAATACCTAAACACTTTATACGTGATAATGCAAAAATGCTCGTTTTATTCAAACAGGATGATATGAATCTTAAACATGTGTACTCTGACCATGTAAACACTGAAAGGTCGTATGAGCAATTTAAACTACTCTGTTCCTATTGATGGAGGTACAAATATGGATTTTTAGTTATTATATAGTGATTTGAATGATGGCCGGTATCGTAAAGGGTTTGATCATTTTCTAATAAATAGCGATGCGTAGCATGAATGATTACTCAGTATACCAGTAACTTTTGTTGGGCAATGAACGAAAATATTTTCGTCAGATTATGTGATATATTGACCAATTTGTTGGTAATAATTATAATAATAGTAATATCAATTTAGTATCAGTTTCAATTTATTATATACTGTTACTGTCATTTTGCTGTGACAAGCTCTTATTTAACTAATAAATAAATAATTTAAACACTTGGCTAAGTTTCACAGGTTTTAAAACCTGTGAAAGTTAACCAAGTGTTTAAATTATTTATTTATTAATAAAATGTTTCACGAACTCCAACCACAACTTCTATAAATATAATCTTATTTGACTGTTATAAGGTGCTATTTAGCTGTTACAAGCTGTTAAATAACTTGTATAAAACTGTTTATTTTAGTTGTTTTGAACAGGTCGTTATTTTACTGTGTGTAAATTATATTATAGAATTGTAATTATGTTATAGAACTATTAGTTATATAAATACCCTACCTTGCATTTCTTTTGTTTGCTTATCTCACTTCGTAGAATTATGCTTTATCTAAAAATAGCCATGTAATAAAATTACAGAGACATATCACTCTGCTCAGACAAGTCTTCTATGTAACATCTTTTCGATATCAATAAAATTTTTAAAAACGTAATTACGCAACGCAATTACTTAAGTGGTGCAATCGGTAGGATACAGATACGTGCAACAAATCACACGGTTCGTTTTAACGATTTATTCTGTAATCAAATATTACGCGTCAAATTTACAAGTCGAAATTTCACAAGTGCCAGCAAAGCTAGTGCCATTGAATATCCGCAACCAAGAGAAGAAATCCACAGTGCCCGCAAAGCGAGAGCCCGGACCTTCGTACTACATCGAAAGGAACAACAAACGTGAAAACCACATAACCGGATCAGCCCAATACGCCCGGAAACAAAGCAGCAGTCAAGACATCGGCGCAAACGATGAAAATCATTTTATTTCTGTAAGTGAATAATTATCACTACTGACATTAAATAAAAAGAAATAAATAATTCAGTTATTCAATTAGAATAATAATAATTATTATATATATATATATATATATATATATATATATATATATATATATATATATATATATATATATATATGTCGCAGCGTGTAAGAATTTGAAACGTCAGGCGTCCGATATCAATGATTATTTGTTTTGCTTGATCGGCGTTTGGGTGAAATCAGGAGGGGATAGGCTGACTATGATATAAAAAACAGGCAGAGATCAAGCAGGTCAAGCATCCCCAGATCACCTACGTTTCAATTGTTCCTAATCATCGACATTTTGTATTAATTATTAGTGTTTATTATTTCATTATTTGTTAACTTTATTATATTGTTTTGTGTACGATAAATAAACAGAGAATTGTGTTTGACTATTTGTGTGATTGTTGATAATAAAACAATGAGTGACGACGAAGGAGTTCGCCAAACGGTGCCAGCACCCCCCCCTCGACATCAGAAGTGGGATACGCACCTCCACAAGACGCTAGTAATAGTGACGATCACTGGCGATCACTATTTGAACTGCAGAACCAAAACTTCTTGGCAATGATCCAAGCCATGAAGGTACCAACAACTAAAACGAATATTACACTACCGGAATTCGATCCAGAAAAAGTAGAAGGTAACGCACATTCGTGGATTACCACAGCAAGTATGTGCATGTCGGATCAACCACTACAAGGTGCTGCACTGATGATTGCGCTTAGCCGATCGCTAAAAGGACCAGCATCTGCTTGGTTATCTCAGGTGTCTTATCCTGGAATGACTTGGGATCAATTTAAAGATTTATTCATAGCAAGGTATGACTGTCCCGAAACTGTAGCAGCATGCCTTATTAATTTGAATAATGGGAAACCAAAAGAAAATGAATCTCTTGCGGCTTATTCAGCTCGCTTAATGACTACATTAATATCTCGGTGGAAAGACTAGACCACTGAGCAGATAGCTGTTTCAACTGTGTTAGCTCATGTATCACAATTTGAGCCTCGTCTTCAACGGCTTGCCTTCACATCCGACATTTTGACAAGAAACAAGCTACAACAAGAGCTAAAAGTATTTTCATTTTTGAAAAGAAAAGTGTCTATTGGACAAAACGAAGAACAGGAAAATAAACGTTTGAAATCTTTACCTACGTCTGCAACCATCAAGTGTTTCCATTGTGGCAAATTGGGACATCGAGCATTCGACTGTCGCTTAAAGAAGAAGATGCATTTTCGAAAAGACGACCGATCAGAAAACTACAGGAGCCAACCTTCAAAAAATTCGACTTCTTCTTTTAAACACATTACGTGTTTTAAATGTGGATCTACTGGCCATTTTGCATCGCGTTGTCCTGGTGTGAGCAACAAAGAAAGAAGTGGCAGCAATGCGAGATCATCAACCGAACGTCGTGTGGATTTGTGTCAAATCCATGTACCTTCTGGCAAATTACATCATTCTGGTGAGATTTTTCCGTTTTATTATGATTCAGTTGCAGAATGTTCTCAAGAATCAGTATCGTTTAAATTTAGCGGAAAACGATTTAATAATGTAATTACTCTAACTGGCATTGGCCAAACGAGTGTAAATAGTACTTTGCAGATTCTGTCTATTCTCAAAATTGATGATGTTACATTTGATATTTTATTTCATGTGTTGCCTGATTGTTATCTACGAAATAATATTATGATTGGTCATGAAATTCTGAACCAAGAGCTAGCTGTGTATATGACTTCAGATAAGATAAAATTGTATAAAAATGATGAAAAATGATGTTTGTAATTTAAATGAACGTACCATTGTAAGTTTCGATAAAGTAGATACAGATGTGTCATCGGAATTTAAATCTCAATTGCTATCAATATTAAATGATTTTAAAAGTTCTTTTATACATGGTATACCTAACAGCCGTGTAAATACAGATCCAATGCAAATACGTCTTAAAGATCCGAATAAAACTGCTTGTCGACGACCTTACAGACTAAGTCCAGATGAAAGAAAGGTTGTTCGCGATAGAATTAACGAATTATTAAATGCTAATGTAATTCGACCTAGTTGTTCACCGTTCGCAAGTCCAATTTTACTAGTCAAAAAGAAAGATGGTTCCGACCGTATGTGTGTGGATTATCGCGAGTTAAATGATAACACCATACCAGATAGGTACCCCCTTCCCCTTATTACAGATCAAATCGCGCGGTTACATAGTAGTCACTATTTCACAATCTTGGACATGGCTAGTGGTTTTTACCAGATTCCTGTTCACCCAGAATCTATTGAACGAACTGCATTTGTTACGCCCGATGGCCAATATGAGTACTTGACTATGCCATTTGGTTTACGTAATGCACCATCAGTATTTCAACGTGCAGTTATTAAAGCACTTGGAGAACTTGCACATTCATACGTTGTCGTTTACATGGATGACATTCTCATTGTTGCTAAAAATATCAATGAAGCTCTAGCACGACTTCGTATTGTTTTAGAAACGTTGACCAAAGCTGGATTTTCGTTAAATATCGATAAGTGTTCTCTCTTAAAACAAAATGTAGAATATCTCGGGTTTGAAGTTAGTGCTGGAGAAATCAGACCGAATCCAAAGAAAATAGAAGCTTTAACCAAATTACCGCCACCCAAAACCTCGACTCAACTGCGTCAGTTTATAGGCTTAGCCTCGTATTTCCGTCAATTCGTTTTCTCAAATTATGGCTCCCCTTTATCTCTTAACCTCTGTTAAAGGTAATATCGATTGGAAACCATCCCACGAAAATGTAAGACAAAGAATTTCGTGAATTTTGTGATACACACAACATAAATTTGCATTTAATAGCTACTGGAGGTTCGCGCGCCAATGGTCAGGTAGAGCGTGTTATGAGTACTTTGAAAGGTTTGTTAACTGCGGTAGAAATGAGTAAAGATCGTTCCTGGCAAGACGCACTACCAGATGTTCAGTTGGTTTTGAATTGTACGATTAATCGTAGTACTAAGTCTAGTCCTTTAGAACTTATGATTGGTAAGGTTGCAAGACCTATAAACTTAATGTTGGCACATGAGATAGAATCTGAAGTAGATATAACTGAGATAAGAGAACAAGCTGTAACCAATATTCATAAATGCGCAGAGTACGAAAAACGTAGATTTGATAGTACCAAATCCAAATTAAATAAATTTGCAATAGGTGATTTCGTATTATTAAAAAATGAAGAACGTAATCAGACTAAACTTGATCCAAAATATAAAGGCCCCTATAAAGTTATTGAGGTCCTAGAAGGTGATAGATACGTTATAAAAGCTTTAAATTCAAATCGTACTTATAAGTATCCTCATGATAGGATGAGGATAATGCCTAAAGGTGAAGTCCCTGTTGAGACAGAGAGTAGTTTGGAACAGGACGAGCAAGATGGCTCGAATATTGATTAAGCACATTTTTCAGTTAGTCTATTTTACCAAAATTGTCAGATCGTAGGCGTAGCTCAGTAGAAATCGGTATCTCTTAAATGTAGTCCGTGAGTGTGCGCTGTGCGACTGATTTTTGTGGTATGGGCCTTGTTACGGCACTGGATTTAAGTGTCTGTGAAACTTATCGCTGGATGTAAGTGATAATGTTTCGTGATTCTGTTAAAATCACTGGATGGAAGTGATAATGATTCAGTAATGAATCTTGGTACGCCACTGAGTGTATGTGGTAATGTTTGTTATTGCTGGATGTAAGCAATAACAGTAGAGTTGCTACTAGAAGTAAGCAATTGGCTATGTAGGGCTATTTGAAATGTGTGCTTTGTCTTTAAAGATGTGTAAATTCGAGATGGATTGATTTAACAAAATATAACTAAAAATGGTCAGGTGTGGCCGTGCGTAGTATTGTTTTTGTTGTAAATTTCATTAGTTACAGATGCATCACACGAGGACGTGTGAGTTGTCAGTATGGCCGTGTCGCAGCGCGTAAGAATTTGAAACGTCAGGCGTCCGATATCAATGATTATTTGTTTTGCTTAATCGGCGTTTGGGTGAAATCAGGAGGGGATAGGCTGACTATGATATGAAAAACAGGCAGGGATCAAGCAGGTCAAGCATCCCGAGATCACCTACGTTTCAATTGTTCTTGATCATCGTCATTTTGTATTAATTATTCGTGTTCATTATTTTATTATTTGATAACTTTATTATACTGTTTTTAGTACGATAAATAAACAGAGGATTGTGTTTGACTATTTGTGTGATTGTTGATAATAAAACAATGAGTGACGACGAAGGAGTTCGCCAAACGGTGCCAGCACCCCCCTCGACATATATATATATATATATATATATATATATATATATATATATATATATATATAAATATATAAATATATATATATATATATATATATATATATATATATATATATATATATTTATATATAAATATACATATATATATATATATATATATATATATATATATATATATATATATATATATATTTATATATATTGTAACAAATCATGCTGGTTGCGCATCAACCTAGTTCAGTTTCTGCTGAGCTAGGTAGTTCGCGGTTAGCAAGCGCAACTAGCTACGTAATAACTAGCAACACTTGCATAAAATTGTCTTTACGCATTCAGCGAATTGTTGCTAGGCCGGGATTTGTTTACAATATCGGCCAGTTGAATGTAGGTCAGGACTGAGTATAAAATGGCGATGTCGCTGGACATCAGGGTCTCAGTTCAGATTGCGATTAGCGAGTAGTATTTCGTCAGTAAGTAACGTAAGCTTTATTCAGTATCTTTTTTGTAAATCCATTTTCGTTGTCATATTTGTTATATTTTTATTGCTTGAATTAAATTGTTATTTATTGTTAAACCAATTTAAATCTCTAACGAGCTAACCCCAGTCTGGACCTTAAAGTGTGTATTAGAAGACTTCACCTAAAAACCAACCACCAGGTGAGTATAAGAAGAAGCATCGCTACACGCATATAGTTAAGAGGGAGCCAAACGCGTGCACGTTCTCATAAGACGCGCGTTTGTTACATTGGCGCAGTCGGTAGGATCAGTATCTTTGAGTGATCTTCAATCACCAATACTGAATTTTCGAAACGGCTTAACTATTAGTAGTGTAGCGATAACATGATGCCGTTTGTTGGGCGTGATATCTCCACAACCGTGGAGAAAACAACCACCACGACAGCGACGGTCACAACGGCACACGCTTCGGAGACTATTACATCTTTCGCACCACCACCTACGTATAAAGATGTACAACTCCCCGACGCAACGGGATACCCTTCTCCTATCATCTACCGCCTTTAACAATTCCTTTCGCACCAGCAAGGACGAAATGGGTACAGGAGACGGATAGTGGCGCGCGACTTCATTCCGGACCAATCTTCGCGGATCCGTCAGCGATGGCCGCGTTAAAGAATATCGAGCATTATTCCGGCGGGGCGGATTTAGAATCTTTTTTCGACGGGGTCGCGACAACCGCGGAATGTTTTAACTGGTCGGAAATCCAGATAGTGACGGCTATGAAGCTGCGACTCAAGGGCGATGCACAGGCCTGTTTCTACGCTTTGCCATCAGACCGGAGACCGACCACAGTTTGCGCATTTAAAACATGGCTGATCCAGTTGTTCGGGAGGAAAATTGATACTGCCGGAGCAGAACGCGATTTCTTAAAACTCTACCGTTTAAAAGAGGAAACGTTATGTAAATATGCCTTTCGTTTAGAAGCCGCCGCCGCGAATCTTTTTCGGTCAAGCGAGAAAGATGAAATTTCACTCACCCGGTCTCGCTTTAAAAAGGAAGCTGCTTTAATTCAGCAATTTCTAGACGGTTTAGACACGCGTTTAGCTAATGAAGTGCGGAAACACAAAAACTTTAGCACGGTGGAGGAGGCTCTTCCGGTCGCGGAGCATTACGAAGAAGTTCTTTCGCGTACAGTAAAAATCTCCAACGCGGATTCACAAAGAGCGACGATACGGGCCGTAGCAAACGTAACTCCAACGCGGGAGAAGAAAAACAGACCCACGGTTCGTGTAAAGGGGGTTCTGTACGGTCAGACGAAAGATACCCCCAAATGAAAGGGCGGTGTTATAATTGTGGGGATTTAGGACACATTTTTAAAATGTGCCCCAAACCACGGGGGGCACTATGTTACGCATGTGTAAAGGTCGGTCATCGCGCTAACACACCGGAGTGTCCTTTAAACGCGCAGACTGTCTCGGGGGCGACCCAACGCCGGACAGTTTAAGGGAAGCCTTTCCGAAGTTGGTTCCTCGGGTCGCGGATTCCAACGACGACCACAGCAGACGACTAAATTTCAGCGTAAACGGACTTTCTCTTGATTTTCTAATAGATTCGGGTGCAGCGGTTTCCTTATTGAAACGCTCCACAGCCGCGAAGCTAAAATTGAAAATGTCACCGGTAAATGATATAATTGTAGATGTGTCCGGGAACCCGCTGTGCCGGGACGGTGCCGCCACCGTAACGTTAAGCACCGGGACACATAAAATAAAACATCGATTTATAATTTGTCCGGACGATCTCTGTTTCAAAACAGACGGACTGATCGGGGTTGATTTCTTAGTAAACCATGAAGTAACCATAGACTTTGCGAGAAACGTCTGTATGCTGAATGGTAGTCAGATGCCTGTGTTAGGAATCCAGAGGGTAACTAATTTCGGAAGGGACGCGAGCCGCGCAACAGAGAAAAACGCGGCAACAAACGAACCGCTTGCGGTTCGCACGGATTTGAGTGGGGGGAACGCTTTTCACTCGGATCAACAACGCCTGGCAAGTGAGCCCCGGGGGCTTTACACGGATTCAACGGAGGGGGGCACCTCTCGGTCAAATCAAACGTTGCCAGGAAAAGAGCCATTTAGGGCTCGCACGGATCCGATTGGGGAGGGCACTCCCCACCTGGGTCACTTTGGTCTGGCAAGCGAACCACTTGTGGTTCACACGGATTCAACGGAGGGGGGCACTTCTCGGTCGAATCAAACATTGCCGGAACGTGAAGCACTTGTGGTTCACACGGATCAGATTGAGGGGGGCACCCATCATTCGGATCACTTTCGACTGGCAGGCGAGCCGCATAGGATTCGCACGGGTTCAATAGGGGAGGGCACTTCTCGTTTGAACGAACATCTGTCAGAAAGCGAGCCACTCGTGGTTCGCACGGATTTGACTGGGGGGGGGGCACCTCGCAGTTGGGTCAAATATTGGGATGCGAGCCTGCCAAGGATCGCGCGAATTTAACGGAGGGGGGCACTCTGCCAATAAATTCAAAAACGAAACATACGCGACGGGAAATTAAAAATTTCGTTCGGTTGCGAAAGTGTTTAACGATTCCAGCACGGCACATTGTACGCACAATGGCCTATTTGGATAAAAACGCGGCATAAGGTTTGTTCGTACTTGAGCCGATCGAATTAGGGGAGCACGGACTTTTAGTAGCGCGAAGTTTGTTTGAAAACGCGAATTCTGCTGACAATATGGTTTTGGTACAACTGTTAAACGTAAACAACAACGATATTACGATTGAAGGCCGCATGCCACTCGCGTTAGCACTGTCAGCAGAAACTCGATCCGATGTCAACACGGGAGACTCGCGCGCGGTCAATCACATCGCGAACGAACCGCTGACTCAGGATTTCGACCTAGGTCACTTACCAGCCAGTGACCAACAGTCGTTATCAGTTTTTTTAAATGAATACGCGGATATTTTCAAACAAAAAGGGAAGCCATTGGGAAAAACAGACACTGTGCAACATCGGATATGCACAGGAGACGCGGCGCCAGTAGCTCGGGCTCCGTATAGAGTTCCATTTAGTCGGCGGGATACGATGAAGACAATAATCGACGAAATGCTCGCCGACGGAATTATAACACCATCATCGTCACCATGGTCCGCGCCGGTTATACTTGTAGAAAAGCAAACCGCTGGGGGAGAACATTCGGTGAGATTTTGTGTAGATTATCGCGGGTTAAATGCCATCACAAAAAGGGACTTCTTTCCGATACCAAACTTGCAAGACACCCTAGATCAACTAGGAAACGCGTCGCGTTTTACCACTTTGGATCTGACCAAAGGATATTGGCAAGTGGAAGTAGATCCTCGCGACAGGGAGAAGACCGCCTTCTCCGTACCATGGGGTCATTACGAGTGCAAACGCATGCCGTTTGGTCTCGCTAATAGCCCCAGCACCTGGCAACGGCTAATGTATACGGTTTTAGCGGGTTTAACGGTGACTCACTGTTTTGTTTATTTAGATGACATCATTTGATTTTAGTTCGGATAACATTCAAGAACATAAAAGTAAACTTAAACTCATTTTTGACCGGCTCCGCGAAGCCAATCTTACGTTAAATCCGCGGAAATGTAAATTCATGCAAACGGAAACAAAATATCTGGGACACATCGTTAGTAATTTGGGCATCAAACCAGATCCGGAGAAGATTAAGGTAGTCGAAAACTACCCCGTTCCGAACTCGGTGACTGAAATTCGTTGTTTTCTGGGTCTCACGGGTTTTTACCGCCGGTTTGTGAAAGATTTTGCAGTTATTGCAAAACCGTTAACGGAATTGACAAAAAAACATGCGCGTTTTTTATGGTCAGCCACGGAACAGAGCGCGTTTGAAACTCTGCGTGACGCGTTAATTCAGAGCCCAATATTAAAATTTCCAAATTTTGAGTTGCCGTTCGTGCTATGCACCGACGCATCGGGTTTCGCGATCAGCGCCGTTCTTTGCCAAGTCTACACCGGACACGAGATGCCAGTAGCATACGCCAGTCGTCAGCTAAATGCGGCTGAACAGAACTACAGTACAACGGAGCGAGAGTGTCTGGCCCTAGTGTGGGGTATAAAATACTATCGTTGCTATTTGTATGGCCGTTCGTTCACCGCAATCGTGGATCACCAGCCATTAAAATGGTTGATGAACATGAAAGAGCCGAACAATCGGCTTATGCGCTGGTTAGCAGAGCACGATTTTAAGATCGAATATCGACCGGGAAAAGTTCATTCAAACGCGGACGCGTTGTCACGGATAAAACCGATACGTTCGTTAACCCATCAGGAATACCACCCCGTTATTTGGGATCGGGAAAACATAAAGTTAGACCAGCAACACGACACAAGTTGACAGCCTTTTTATAAGGAGTTAGTAGCCGATGCGGACTCGGAATTTTATTTAGACGAAGACGGGGTGTTATATAAAAAGACGGAGGACGAGCGTTTTGAAGATAAGTTGGTAGTGCCCGGACGTATGAGAAAGAAAATCCTCGAAATCTGTCATGACTCACCGTTGTCAGGACACGGCGGATTTGACAAAACTTTAGCGCGAGTAAATTCACGGTTTTTCTGGCCTAGCTGTCGCGCGGAAGTAAAAGAATACATTAGTAAATGTATTTCATGTGCGCAGAGGAAAACTTCTCCGCACATGCGTCCGGCTTCTCTCGTGAAATTCTCTCCCGCGAGCAAACCGTTTTTCCGAATCGCGATGGATGTCGTAGGTCCACTAGTCACCACCGACCGGGGGAATAAATACATCTTGACGGTTCAAGATGCCGCGACGCGATATTTAGAGGCCTTTCCCATGAAAGACCAAACCGCCGCCACGGTCGCGAAAAAATTTGTAAAAGGGATTATTCTGAGACACGGCACGCCGCGTCAACTGCTGACCGATTTGGGCACCAATTTCGTGTCCAAAATCATGAAACAAACGTGTGAGATGCTGGGTATAGACCGCCTCTATACTACGGCATATCGTCCACAAACAAACGGTAGCCTGGAAAGATCTCACCGTACGCTGAAAGATCTACTGTCGCACTATATAAACAACGAACATCGCGACTGGGACGAGTGGTTACCGTTTGCGGTGTCAGCATATAGCAGTATGACGCACTCGGCGTTGGGTGACAGTCCATTCTTTTTAATGTTCGGCCGGGATATCGAATTACCGTATGACGAAATTTTTAGACCATTAAAAACTAAGAATGAGTCAGATGGTAATTACGTAACAGAATTTTTGACAAAATTAAAAACCGCGCATCAAAACGCGCGCGAACACTTGAATAAAGCCACGGACCGGGTACACAAGACATTTAATAAAAAGTCCGCCCCGATACAGTTTAAAGAGGGCGACCGGGTATATTTATTTAACCCGGCTATTAAAGCGGGGTCATCGGCTAAATTAGCGAAGAAATGGACCGGTCCATATAGAATCACGCACATAAAGGGGGTAAATGCGGAAATTAAAGAAGTTTTTGGAAGGAGAGAGATGAAGGTTCACGTGAACCGGTTGAAATTTTGCCACCTTTCGGCAGCGGAATTGGAAGAGTGGAGGAAGGTGCCACCATCAGACTCCTTAGAACCCGATATAGAGGAGGGTAGAATTGTGCAAATTCTCCCCCCGTACCCGACCACCCCGGATATCCCTATACCCGACCCCGAACCCACACTGCCTGGGGAACCACAGACAATTGCCGAGAGTGAAATTGCACTCACCACTCCAAACGCGCCAGAGTCGGCGAGAGACACGGTAGAGGTCGAACCACCCCCTACCCCTCGTTACCAGACAAGGAGTCGGGGTCGGCCACCCGAACTACCGTGGATCCGCACACAGCGCGTCTAGAACATAGACAAATAAATTTATAATTTTGTTTTGTTACAGATCCTTCCTTCAAAATGTGGGCTCAAATGTTTTTATTCTTAGTACTCGCGCTTCACGTGGAAGCAGATATCATAGCGTATGATTGTGCAGACCAGGATACGGAGATAACCAGAATTTCCCTGCTGGATGTCCGGCCATGCGCGGACCCGAGGAATGCCACCGAAAAAATAACCAAACGAATTCAACTCGTGCAAGAGCGGCATTTTTCGGAAGTGCACGTGTATGCATGCCTAGTAACCGTTCAACAACTAGTGGAACACTGCGGCATGCATTCACACACCAGCGCTGTGGCCGGAGGTCTAGCGAAATACATACACTACCTCAAGGCCGAGGCGTGTGTGAACGCACACAAACACAGACGTCTCGACTTGAGCGGAATTGGAGGAGGGATCATAACGGCCTTAACAAGGAACGGCACCACAGAGGTCTCCGCTACCCTGGAGGGTCAATTGGAACCCTCTGGGAAATGTCAGGGTGTAAAATTTACAGTGAATGGTATCACATACGAGAATGTAATCGTATCAGCAGCCATCACTGTAAAACTACAAGACTATACAGCTCTAGCCAACATAGAAGAAAACACGATAAATCTCCGGACAGGTACAGTTTGCTCTTTTACAGAAAACTACTGTTTTGATGACCTATCCGGAGAGGTTACCTGGGAAGTTATCCGCCACGACCAATGCATGAGCCGAGGTATAGACGTACTCTACGAAGGGGTCGCTACTGTAATGACACTTTCCGGAGAGGAAAATCGACCAGAGACCAAATACGTGATCGTGGAAACGCAGGACACCGTTTTTGCACTCCGCCTCAGCACACCAGATGTGCTGTGTCAACAGCAAGCCTGGCGGACGGAGCAAAATCGCTTGTTAGTGATTTTCGAGACATCGCTGGGATTTTTCTACCAGAAATCTAGAAAAATCCAACAAAACACAGATCTCATGGCGCAGGTGCTCACTAAGCTGCTATTTTTAGAAATAGCAGTTAAACAACAAGTGAGCGACCTGATTTACGATTCAATCCTAAAGCGATGCCGCCTGCGCGAAATGATCACGCGTATCAGATTGGCTCTGGCCCGAGAATCTCCAGATATCATTAGCGACCTGGTCAAAGAAGCCGCTGGCCACGTAGGTAGAGTACTAGGGGAAGTACTATACATCGCCAAGTGCCGTGCAAAGATCGTGGACTTCCGCCGGACGCAGTTCTGTTACCAGGAACTGCCCATCACATACCGCAACGAGTCCCTGTTCATGACACCGATTACTCACATAATCCAGGACAGGGGCACCCAGGTGGATTGTGATGGACGGCTCCCGGTAATGTTCCACCTGGAAGGAAAATGGCTAGAGCTGCTACCAGAGCTCAAGCAAGCCCATCCCTCTCCCATCCGTTTGGCAGCAGACGATGAGACCGAGAGCATCCCATTAATGAAGATTTCACCGATCAGCTCACATGGGGTGTACTCGAGAGAGGACATGGAAGCTTTCCAGCATGCCCTGATGTTTCCCGCCGAACGTAAGGCGGTAGCGAACCTAATGACAAGAAGAGTAGCAGGGGTAGAGGTAGACGGACAGGGATACCACATTCCTAACGTATTTAGTAGGGCGGAGTTCACCACGATGGCCCTGAACGCCGCCGAGGAAGTATGGGGTATTCTGTCAAAGCTGGGAAATGTGTTTTCCATTACAATGCTGGTCTACACTTGCCTCTCTTTTTTTAGCTACATGGCCGGAGTCATAGTCAACTTCTTTACTCTAAAGAAGGTGGCTAACGATCGTCCGCGCCCGCGTTTCTTCTGGTGCGCCAGCCTGTGGCAAGCATTGGCCAGCCGTTATGCCATCCATCAATTGCGCCCCCCCACGGAAGCTCCACCGATGGACGACCCAACAGAGACAAGCAGCCGGGTATCCCGGTTGTATCCATCGGTCAGCCAGGACACTCTGTCCCACGTGGTGGAGATGGGCCCCCACCTCGCGCCACCTCCAAACCTTAGTTCAGCGCCAGTCCTGCGTCAAGCGATGTGAAGTGCGAGTAACAGACAATTGTTTCTTTTAGGATAAATTGGTATTTAAAGCAATCGACCTAGATTCAACAGAGGACTGAATTCATCTTCAATGTAATTCAGTTTTAAGGGGACGGTAATGTAACAAATCATGCTGGTTGCGCATCAACCTAGTTCAGTTTCTGCTGAGCTAGGTAGTTCGCGGTTAGCAAGCGCAACTAGCTACGTAATAACTAGCAACACTTGCATAAAATTGTCTTTACGCATTCAGCGAATTGTTGCTAGGCCGGGATTTGTTTACAATATCGGCCAGTTGAATGTAGGTCAGGACTGAGTATAAAATGGCGATGTCGCTGGACATCAGGGTCTCAGTTCAGATTGCGATTAGCGAGTAGTATTTCGTCAGTAAGTAACGTAAGCTTTATTCAGTATCTTTTTTGTAAATCCATTTTCGTTGTCATATTTGTTATATTTTTATTGTTTGAATTAAATTGTTATTTATTGTTAAACCAATTTAAATCTCTAACGAGCTAACCCCAGTCTGGACCTTAAAGTGTGTATTAGAAGACTTCACCTAAAAACCAACCACCAGGTGAGTATAAGAAGAAGCATCGCTACACGCATATAGTTAAGAGGGAGCCAAACGCGTGCACGTTCTCATAAGACGCGCGTTTGTTACTATATATATATATATATATATATATATATATATATATATATATATATATATATATATTTATATATATATATATATATATATATATAAATATATTTATATATATATTTATATATATATATATATATATATATATATATATATATATATATATATATTCTTACGCGCTGCGACATATATATACATATATATATATATATATATATATATATATATATATATATATATATATATATTTATATTTATATATATATATATATATATATATATATATTTATATATATATATATATATATATATATATATATATATTTATATATATATATATATATTTATATTTATATATATATATATATATATATATATATATATATATATATATTAATACATTATTTTTGTTATATTACTGTAAAGTAAATTGCAATGATGTCTCACCCAGTGTTGAAAGAATGCCATCTCAATATGGTACCAGAATTTAACGGAAATCCTAAATTATTACACCGATTTATACAAATTTCGGAAAAATTAATTAACCGCTTTTTTAATACGGTAGATCTTAGCGATTTCCAAAATGATTATCTGCTTACTAGTATAGCATCAAAAATTAAAGGTGAAGCCGCCGAAAAAATTAGTTATTGTAGTGTTAAATCTTGGGAAGAGCTTAAACATGCCTTGTTCGACTCATATTCTGATAGAAGGGACGATATTACTCTTACATTAGAAATTGCAAATTTGAAATAAAATAATCTTTCATGCTTTGATTATTTCCACAAAATACAGGAATTATTAAGTAGTTACACAGCTTATATTGACATTTACTATCCAAACCCAATAGAAGCTAACACTTTAAAAATGAATGAAAACAAAAATTGCGTTAAGATCTTTACCAGTTGGACCTTTAATAAGAACACGTAACTCAGCCAGTTTAAATGATGCATATAACATGCTTACCAATATACTTCAAATAGACGCGCAAAAAAGTCAGGGAATTAACAAACAAATCCCGCAAAAATTAAATAAACCAATATACTACCCACAATTTCAAGCCAGACAACCGGCAACCTCCTCTCATAATTTTAACAATACTAAACCACAAATAAAACCAATTCAACCTAAACAAACCCCAATGAGCATATCCACACGACAAATATTCACCCCACGAACACAATTCACGCGTCAAAATTATCAATTCGGAAGAAATCAAAATCAACCAAACCATATTACTGAAGAATTATTCAATCAAGAAGCTGACCAACCAGACTATAACGACCACGAAAAGCAAATTAACATGGAAGAAACCGAACTTACAGAACCGAATAGCGACGATTCTTTTTTAGACGACCCCAGCCTCGAATTATTGGAGAAGTAATGAATGACTAGTAAACTACCCTACTTAAAATTAAAAAAATTCATTTGCCTCGTTGATACCGGATCAACTAAATCCTTAATTAATAAAAATCTTGTCTATAAAAATAAAAAACATTATAAGATCTATAAAGAAGACTTCATACTTCATACTGCAAATGGCTCTTCGGAAGGCAACGAATACGTAATAATAACTTTTCAGTCTAAACCAGTAAAACTCTATTTGTATAATTTTCATGATTGTTTCGATATCCTAATAGGTTCAGAAACATTAAAACTACTACGAGCACAATTGGATATATCTCATGACGTAATAAAAATTTTAAATAAAAAATTTTAACTTCAATATTTTAATAGAAATAATAAAGTAGAGGATTTCACCAACGAAATTAATACAGATATTAACATTATTCAGATAGGAACGGAACACCTAAACGAAATCGAAAAATTTAAATTAAAACAAGTAATAACCGAATATAAAGATATTTTCCCAAAAGAAAACGAAAATTTAAGTTTCACGAGTAAAATTAAACATGCCATTAGGACCACAGACGATATACCGATCTATACGAAAAGTTATAGGTATCCAGAAATATATAAACCAGAAGTAGAGAAACAAATAAAAAATTTATTGCAAAACAATATCATTCAAAAATCTTATTCACCATGGTCGGCACCAATTTGGATAGTACCCAAAAAGATGGATGCCTCGGGAGGAAAAAAATACAGAATGGTAGTTGATTATAGGGAACTGAATGATAAAACCATCGATGACAGATTTCCCATACCTAATATAACCGATATCTTGGATAAATTGGGAAAATGTATCTATTTCACAACGTTGGACCTAGCATCTGGTTTCCACCAGATCGAAGTCGAAAAAGAAGACGTACCAAAAACTACATTCAGCACGGACCAGGGACATTTTGAATTCAAACGCATGCCGTTTGGGCTAAAAAATGCACCCAGCACTTTTCAACGTCTCATGAATCATATCGTCGAAGAATACATTGGAAAAAATTGTCTAGTATACCTCGATGACATCATTATTTTAGGAACAAGTTTGGAAGAACATTTGCAAAACATCAGAAAGGTCTTCAAGAAATTACAAGAAGCAAACCTAAAAATACAATTGGACAAGAGCAAATTTCTTCGAAAAGAGGTAGCTTATCTAGGACATATTGTGACCGAAAATGGAGAAAAACCCAATCCAGATAAGATTCAAGCCATTCAAGAATATCCTATACCGAAGACTACGAAAGAAATCAAAGCGTTCCTAGGGTTACTTGGATACTACAGAAGATTTATCTCCGATTTCGCACACATCACTAAACCATTAACCAACTGCCTAAAAAAGGGACAAATAATCGATATAAAAAACGAAGTATATAAAAATTGTTTCAAAACCTGCAAAACCTTACTTATCAATGACCCCGTCCTACAGTCTCCTGATTTTTCTCAGCAATTCATTCTCGCAACGGATGCCGTTTTATCACAAAAAATCGACGGAAAAGAACGACCGATAGCATATGCCAGCAGGACCCTCAACACTCATGACTGCAACTATTCTACCACCGAAAAGGAATTGCTAGCCATTATCTGGTCTACAAAATACTTCAAACCATACCTGTACGACGTAAAATTCAAAATAATCACGGGCCATAAACCGTTAACATGGTTATTTTCACTCAAGGAACCAAATTCTAAATTACTTCGTTGGAAACTGAGATTAGAAGAATTTAACTACGAAATAGAATACAAGAAAGGAATAAAAAACAACAATGCAGACGTTCTTTCCCGTATAAAACCCAAATTCCAAATCCAATACAAAAATGATAGCATTTTCGACTCAAATAAACGTTTAATTCATTGCATCTCGCAAGACATAAAATTAAGTAAAGAGTTTGCCGCGCAAGTCCATAAAAAATTCGATAGTAGAAATTATCTCAACAAACAAAAAATTAAATTAGGAACATATGTCCTCCAAAAATTTGAATCTAAACTAATTTTCCATTTAATTACTAAAATAAATCATTACGACAAACCCAAAATAGATACAATAAAAAACGCACTAAATGATTTAAAACAATTTTTGATGGTAAACGAAATTAAAGAAATCAATATGCCTAAAATTTGTTCGGGATTAGACCAAATAGATTGGATAGTAATAGAAAATCTAATAATCGAGATATTTAAAGAAACATATATTAAAATCAATGTTTATAATAAACCGGAAAATTTAGTTGAAAATCAAAATAATGACCTAGAAAGTATAATTACAAGAAATGACAGTACTGATTTACAAACTATTCATTCTGCTAATGAAGACCCAGTTAACGGTATAGCTTATATTGAATCACCTATAAATATTGGTCGTAATCAAATTATCGTAAAAGGGATCACAAACCCAACAGAAATAAAAATCGAAAATCTACTCGGTCATAAAACTCATAGATTTTACTAAGAGCCCGATTCTCAATATATCATCTCATATCATATCACCTAGGTGATAAAATTATATCATATCACTTGTCAACTGTAAATGCTATTCTCAACAAGAAAGTGATATGAGATTTGTGAGTGAGAAATTATGATATTATATTTGATGTAAGTTGGCATATTTAAGTTATGTCAGATTAAATATTCATTTGTTTAGTTTCGAAATGCCTCCCACAAGAAAAATTTATGTTTCTAACGAACAAAAAATAAAATTAATATCTATTAATCAACAAAATTCAAGTTTAAATAGTGGCATCTTTGTTAATCATAATGATAAGGCAATAACATTCCCATGTTAGTATCTTCAACTTTAAATGCAAAAAACTTAAGTGCTATAAGAATCTATTAACAAACAATTAGTAACCAGTATTGCAGTGTTATTTCTAATATAATTTAAAATATTATCTTCATATCAACATTCAAAGCCCATATTTTAGCAGGACTACGTATATGTTCACTAACAGTTTCTATTAATAATCTGGCCAATAGTTTATCAAGCCTAAATAATTTTATAAACCGCGTTTCACTTAACTGAAAAACTTCAAATCTTGGCCGAATAAATCTAGGAACTTCTTTATTTTCTATTTGCTCCAATAATAAAATTTGGACATATTCCTCCATAGTTAAAGATACAACAATCCTGAATTTATTCAGCTAATGACATTTATCGTAAAACCACAAATAAATGTCAGCTTGAGCTTCCCACCACTTCTCACTTGTTATCGTCGTCAAAATATCAAGTGAAAATTAGCGAGTGATATGTATCACGGTATATCACTTTTTTGTAGTTGAGAATAACCTTAAGTGATACGAGTGATATTCGGTGATAAATTTCACTATTTATCACGCGAGTGAGAGTTGAGAATCGGGCTCTCAGGCTCATGACGTATACCATATTTAAAATCATGCGAATCTTTATCGTCATTCACCATACTCACAATGTACTCTCGCGGCAATACGTTATACTGTTCTAAATATTCAGCGAAGGAGGGATGATCAACTAATTGCTGAATATCTGCCTTGGATAGGGATGGGCGACTTTCTTCAAATACTTCATTATCACTGTCAGGTGTGATTTCACCCACAACATCAGAGCTTAAAAAATGCGGAACGGTGTGCTGCTGCTCTCCAACATCATCGGCTGTTTCACGCTTTTTAACCTCAATGTCTTCTTCTTGTTTATATTCACGTTTTGCTCGCGCTTAATATTAGCCGAGGTGGCTACACTCCCCGCAATATATTTTATGGATGTAATAGTTAGTTTATATACTGCTCCATATCAATTTCTCGTTGCAATGCACCAAATTTCAGATTTTTCAGTTTGTGTTTAACAATATTTCTAGTCTTTATGAGCTCACTTTTTATTCGCTTATTTTTAGGTACCATTTTCAGTAACTAACATAGGCATACAACTTAAGTAATTGCGTTTCGTAATTACATTCTTAAAAATTTTCTTGATATCGAAAAGATGTTACATAGAAGACTTGTCTGAGCAGAGTGATATGTCTCTGTAATTTTATTACATAGCTGTTTTTAGATAAAGCATAATTCTAAGTAGTGAGATAAGCAAACAAAGGAAATGCAAGGTAGGGTATTTATATGACTTATAGTTCTATAACATAATTACAATTCTATAATATAATTCCTCCATCCTAAAGGGAAGCTTCCCCTGGAAGGTTTATATGGGCTATTTGCACATCATTTGATGTATTTTGTTTTTTAATTTTCAGACATAATTTTTGGTAATTTTTTACAATAGTTATTAGAATAATAGGGAGACTGAGTAAAACATAAATTATAATATTGTGGTAATTTATTTGCTTATTTTCGTTATTTTCGAAATTTACTCTTGGTTGATTTTGGAGATGAACTTCATGTAATGTTTTTAAATTAATAGATTTACTGTCTTTAATTTGAATATCATGGTTCTCTAACTTTATGTTTTTAAATAATATATTTCTGCTTTCTTTATTAATTTTAAATATTTGCTTATTAATTTCGCATTCTCCTTGAATCATAAGAACACCCATTAGTTGTAATTTTTGTTCTTCTTCATTACGTTTTATATCATATAATTTGTTTTTTGGTGAAAATATATATATCAGTTTAGAATGTGTGATATGGAAGTTTTCACATTGTTCTATTACATTTATCATAACACAATTTCTAATATTATCAGACTTAAAACAGATATTAGTTAAACATTCGTTTACATGATATATTTTCTTTTTACAAATTATTCCATTTTACTTAATTGGATACATTGTCCAACTTTAAGTATTTTTTCTTCGTTAACTATGTAATTACCTGATTCAATATCTAAGGTTACATATTTATTATTAAACTTAGTAGGTATAGCAGAAAATTGCAATATTTTGTTCTCTGCATTTTCTCCTATAGGTATGTCGATGATTATTTTTATTTCTTTATTTACTAGTTTACAATATGCTTTGATTAATCCATTATTTTCCCAGTTGTTTAGTATGAGTTGTTTTACAAAATTGGTGTGTAAGTTTTTTAATGGTTCAAGTAAGTCGATTCTATTTATTAATCCGTAATGCAAGGTATGCAAGCTATAAAATGTGAATGTTTCTTCTAAATTGTTTAGAAGTATTAGTAAATTATTTATCACTGATGTTAGTTGATTAAATATGTCTTTGGTAGTGAGTATATCAAGGTGTTTTAAATTGTCATTCGCGATTGTTTTGATTTGTAAGATCCGGGATGTCAATACTTTATCATTTTGTTGCATTATTTCTATTTGTTTGTTGAATTTGGCCTCTATTTATTTGTTTACCAAAATATCTCTATTTAATCCGTCTTTAAATTTATTTTGGTTTTCTGATAGCGTATGAATTAATTGGTCATATTTTTTGCCATCTTCGGTATCTAAATTTCCGAATATTTGTTTTATGATAGAACCAATTCCATTTATAAGGCCGCGTTTTTTGCGAGAATCAACTTGAAATATTAAAAGTTTATTTTTGACTTGTTCGAAAACGGATTCTAAAGTATTTATATCAGTTTCTAATTCTCGTTTTAATATTACTGATTTGGTTTTTAATTGTGTCAATAGATTAATCTTATGTTCTTTAACGTTTTCATATTGGCTAAATATGGGTTCTATATTAAAATATACGTAAATATAAGTAGAGTGGGTATAAATATGCGTTTTTCCTAATTCTATAAGGTTAACACCTATGTTTTCCGTTTCATTTGTTACGTGGAATCCGTTGAAGAGATTTCCAAGGAATCTGAAACATTTATTCTTGGTTTTTTAATTTTATCTATTCTGATCTTTTTATTGGTATTTAGTTCGTTTACTCCTAATTTGGGGTTATACTGTTTTACTTTCGCCGTTTTGTATTTTGTCTTTTCACATTTTCCCGCGTGGCGTTTATGTTGTTTGACTAAAACATCATCGGGTAATTGTTCTGGGTTTGTGTTTACTGTTGCATATTTTAATTTTTTCTGTTCTATTTTATTAGTTACTGTTTTATCTAAATTTTTCATAATATTTTTATGATTTTCTACATAATTTTGGTATAATTGTACATTATCAGCTATCACATTTAGGTTTTCTTTAAAATGGCCAAATAAAATATCGTGTGGTTTATTCTGTGGGGTATTGTGAATAAACGAGTCATATGCTATTATTCCATACAAAAATTTTTGTTTAAGGTTCACGGAATTCTTTTCTATTGTTAAATATTCGAATGTGTTCCAAAAGTGTACTGTGAAAACGTTCGATCATTCCGTTAGATTTGGGATTATCGACGCTTGTTATGTGCAATTCTATTTTATGAAGATTTAATAATTCTTATATTACTTTGTTGTTAAATTCACCTCCATTATCAGTTATAATCTGATTTGGAATTCCGTAATGGGCGAAGTATTTAATTAATTTGTCTGCTACGGTAATTGCATTTAAACTATGGATTTTATATGCCTGTGCGTACTTAGATCTATTATTGTCAGAAATTTTGTTTTCTCAATACTGATTACGTCTAGATGAACTATTTCTAATGGATTTTTTGGAGTCGGAGTTAGGTTTATATTGGCTTGGTAAGGATTCCTTTCATATTCATTCAAAAGGCATATATCACAGTGATTAATATAATTTTGAATTTGTTTTACCATGTTTGGCCAGTAACAAATTTTCTTTAAAGAATTATACGTTTCAGTTATGCCGCGATGGTTGGTTTTGCCTTCGTGGTATTTCTGAATTTCTAATAGTTGTTCGTCTTTACTTTGTATGACTTTATGTTGGCACTTTATTAATTTAAACTAATTATTTTTAAAATATTTTTGTAGGATGTCGTTGAAATTTACATCTAAATTATCGACAAATATGCAATAGTAATTTATTTTTGGTATTAGGTATTCTTTTATAAATTTGCAAATTTCGCTTTCTAAATTTCTCATATCGATGTATTAGACTGATAAATTGTATATTGGCGATTCTGTAGTATGTATTGAGGGAAAAGTTTTAAAAATTTATATATTTATTTATTAAGTTTAACAGGTGTTTACAATAATATAAAATATATAGGAACGCCTAGACTGTATGAGTTACTGTTTAAAAAAAATCCAGTTGGGTATAAGACAGCCGACCATAATGCATACATTGATATAATAAAGAGAACTAATGCACACCGTCGGAATTACAGAGGAACTGAACAAAGATCAGGCAATAGATCACTAAAATATAAAATATAATTGCCCCAAAATTGACGCCTACAACGACAAGATCTTCTTGGTCGGGCAAGACGACGGTGGGCTCAAAAGTGGGCTGTAAAAACTTCAACCAAAATGCAGTGGAATATGTTCACTGACAAGGGGAAGCCAAGTAGTTGGGGTCACCGATTTGGCTGAAATTTTGTCAGATGGTAGGTGGCGCAAAAAAAAATTATACAAATTTTGCCGTTTTATGCACTTCTCAAGAAATTTCGAGAAAATCGCGTTCAAAGTTTTCACATCATGTTTTGTAGTAAAAAATTGATGCTATTCCAAGCAGCGGCATGGCGCAGTGGATAGCAAGCTGGCGTAAAAAAAAAATTTGGGGTATGGGCAGAGTGGTCGGAAATTTTACTCCCCGCTTCGCATGCTTTTTTCTCTGTATGACTTTTTTTTTATTGTAAATAAAATATAAAATTTCATTAAAGTGAATAAAACAAAAAGGTTTCCCGCAATGAGAGCAGCAGGTTTTCACTATTTATCTATTCTTCAGGAATCACAAAACAATTGTTATTTTCTATCACCATATTCATTTCGATGAAAATAAAATTTTAAAATTTAGGTATTGCCTGCACGTGGCGAATAAGAACTTATAATGGTGGCAACTTACTTTGTATTATTTTGTTTATAGTGGCGCTTCAGAGTCCAAAAATTTAATAAAAGAGAATAAAAACAGCAGGAATAATTAAATTTAAAATATTTTCTATTGTATAAATTTCACAAATATTATAAAATTTATCAAATTTTATATTTTATGGGCAATAAAAAAATCAAAAAAAAATTTATACAGGAGAAAACATCTGCAGTGTCATGCACAGAACATTCTTATACGCATATGGGTTAAACCATATCGTAGTTACATTATTTTTCTAATTTATAATATTGGTTCTAACCTTTAGATCGCTTTTACAGTAAATATATTTCTTAGAATAAATATAAAATGTCAAACTTCAAATTATTTAAGTCTATTTTGTTCCTTTGATAAACAATTGACAGGCGCAGATGATACGATTTATGTAAAAATATATATGATAAGCAGAAATTTATTTCGAAACCAGTACCTTATTTGGAAAAAAAATTCCAACAAAAGTTATGCTAAATATAATTACCTTTAATTTTTGTTCATACAATTTTTCTGTAACTATAACCAGTTTTGAGTAATTGCAGAAACTGCAAAAAATGACTAGAGTAAACAGGCACTTCCGCTTTGAATATTTTTTTCAAAAATAGGAGGTGCACACCCCAGGCATATGAAAATCTTAAGTTTAAAGTTTCATAATTTTAGCTTCAACCGTTTAGGCTGTAGAGAACATACACACACAGCCACACACACACACGCACACATGCGCACACGCGCACACGCACACCCACACGCACGCACACACACACACACACACACACACACACACACACGCAGACGGACGTCATTCCAAAAATAGTCGGAATCGATTCAGGGAAGGTCAAAACGTATATTTCCGTTAAAATCTCGAGATCGAAATTTTTCATGATTACAATACTTACTTATACTGCGTATAAGAAAGTAAAAAGGGACGGGCCGGGGACTCGATCTCCCAACCTTTGAGGTCGTACGCCATTCATTCATTTTCAATTATCTTTATTATTCAGATTTTTGTAATACATTAAATAATAATAGTAATGTTTGGACAACATGGTTGGTTTTGTCAGAGCTCCTACTCACAAGGGGAGTGTATATCTGTATTTGTTGTGTTATTGCATTGTGTGCTTTAATACGTAGTGTTATTGTTTTCTGTTGCAAGTTATGATTTTCTTTTACGATGTGTTAGGATTGTGTTTATGGGAAAGGGGGGACAAAAACCCATTTAACTTCACATGAAGTTTTTTGTTAAAACTTAAAACTAGCCTTACTAAATTAAAAATTAACATTTACATTGGTGATAGAAGTACATTTGTTGTGTATGAGATATGTTTTGTTTTGTGTAGTGTTGTGTCGCGTTGTGTGGGTGTCAGGTGTTCCGCTAACGGAACACCTCTAGAAATATGGGTAGGTTTTGGTAGGGTAACTTGTGTATGAGTTTACGTGTAGTGTTGTTGTCGCGGATATGTGTGATGTATTTTATAAGTGTGTTTGAGTTGAGTAGTGTGTTTTTATAAAATTTCTGTGCTAAGTCTTGAATGTATTCTGTCATGTATGGTATGTTAGTGTCTTCGTGAAGTTGTGTAGTGCGGGTGTACCTTCCAGAGCTGGTCGCCATTCGTAAGCATTTATTTTGGAGGCGTTGCAATTGTAGTATGGTGGTGTTCGCCGCGTTACACCAAACTGGGGCTGCGTACATGATGATGGGACGGATGATGGATGTGTAAATGAAGATTTTGTTTTTTGTGGATAGGGAACTGTTCTTAACTAGGAGAGGGTAGAGGTTGCTAATGACGACGCGTGCTTTGTTTGATGAATGTGTGATGTGTGGGCCGTGTCTTAGTGTTCTGTGTAGCTGTATTCCTAGGTATTTTACTGTGTTTGTGGGTGTGATTTTTTGATTGTGTATTACAAGTGGTGTGACTATTCTGTTGTTTGTGAATTTACGTGTGAAGACTATGGTTTCGGTTTTGTTGGCGTTTATGTTTATTTTCCATTTCTCCCAGTATTTTTCTAGAATGTTTATGTGTATTTGTTTAGTGGCTACTTGGGCGTTGAATGAGTGTGCGTATATTGCGGTGTCGTCGGCGTATTGTGCTGTGTGTGTATTTGGGAACGTGGGGATGTCGCTAATGAAGAGGTTGAACAATTTGGTGCCAAGGACGCTGCCTTGTGGGATTCCTGCTACAATAGGTTTAGGGTTAGATAGGGAGTTGTTAATTTTGGTGCGAAATGATCGGTTTGTGAGGTATGAGTATAAAAGTTTGGTTAAAGTGGGAGGGAATCGGAAGGATATAAGTTTGGCCATGAGCCCTACTGTCCAGACCGTGTCGAAAGCTTTTTCAATGTCCAGTAGGGTCATGACCGTTACTTTGTTTTGGTTGAATTGGGTCGCGATATCGGTTGCAATCCTGCACACCTGATGCACCGTGCAATGTCTGGCTCGGAAGCCAAACTGGTGGTCAGGGGTGAGTTTTTGTCCTGTGTCGATATCGTCGACCCGGGAGAGGATGATTTTCTCAGTTAGTTTGGATAGGGTATTTAGTAGGCTAATGGGGCGATAACTGATAGGGAGATGGGGGTTTTTTCTTGGTTTGAGGATTGGATGGACTGTAGCAGTTTTCCAGGCAGCTGGGAAGTGGTGAAGTTTTATTATTGAGTTTATGATGTAATGGAGTTGGACGATGGATTTTTTGGATAGGTTTTTAACTAGGAGGTTATCAATTAGGTCTGGGCCGGGAGCTTTGCGATTGGGTAATGTTTTGATTATTTTGGCTAATTCGGATGGGGTTGTAAGGAGTCTGGCCAGCGTTTTGGTGTCAGTGTAATGCGGGGTGTTTAAATAGTGTAGTGTATCTTGTATGATTTTATTTTGTGTAGGTGAGTTTGGGGTGTGTGTTACGTGTATTTGTTCAAACGTGTTAGCAATCATTTCTGCTTTGTCTTCGTCACTTGTAGCTGTTAAGTTATTTTGTGTAAGGGTTGGGATTCTTGTATGTGGTTTTTTAAGTGTTTTTGTCAGCCGCCAGAGGGAGTTGTCATTAGGGTTGAGGGCGGAGAGTTTTAGGGACCATGTATTGTTTTTGTGTTCTTTTATTTGTGTTTTGATTTGTGTATTTAAGTGTTTAAGCTGTGTTCTATGAGTGGGTAGGTGTGTCCTCTGCCATAATCTTCTGGTGTGATTGCGTTGTTTAATTAGCTGTGTTATAAGTGGTGGTAAGTTGAGTTTTTGTGGGTTTATTTTGATTTTATGTGTGTGTTTTTGTTTGGCTGTTTGTATAGCGTTTGTGAAGTGTTCTATTTGTGCATCGATGTCTTGTGTTGTGTGTATTTGATTGTTGATGGGGATGATCGTGTCAAGTGTTTTGCGGAAGTGCGCCCAATTTGTGTGTTTGTATGATGTGATTGTTTTAGTGGTGTTTTCTAAGTGGTGGTTGGTTAGTTGGAATATGACTGGGTTGTGATCGGAGCTGAGTTCTGGTAGTGATACGGGCTGTGTGATGTTATGAACATTTTTATTGATGATGAGATCGATGGTGGACGGCGTACTTCCGTTTTCGGGGTAGTTTGTGGGTGTGTTTGGGTGCGATATGATTGCGACGTGTGAATTAATGTATGTGTTGAGTGTGCGGCCGTTAGTGTTTGTGGTGTTGCAGTCCCAGTTTAGATGTCTCGCGTTAAAGTCACCCACGACTAATGTTTTGTTTTTGTGTAAAAGTGTGGAAAGGTCTATTTGTGTGAAGTTGTTTTATGGTCTGTTGTAAGCAGTGTAAATTACTGTGTTGTCTGCAAGTGTTATATTCAGTGTTTCTAGTGTAGTGTGTGGGTTTGCTGTGAGAGTGTGTGGTATGTTGTTTTTAACTAATATTGCAACGCCACCGCAGGGGATCGGGCCCTGCTGTGGTCGATCAGCTCTGTAGGTTGTGTATCTGTGTGTGTTAAACTTGTGTGTTTGGTTAAGTTTAGTTTCGTTAAGTAAACAAATGTGTATGTTGTGTGTTTGGAGAAAATGTGTAAGTTCACCTACCTTACCCATAATTCCGTTGGCGTTCCATGTACAGATGTTTAGTGTTGTTTTGTGTTTAAATGTTGTATGTGTGCACATTTTTGGTGAATGACAAGAATATTGTGAAATGTTCGTTTTTATTTGTGGCCTTGCTGAGGGCGATGTTTAATGCTTTTACAGCTCGCAGCATGTTGGAGATGTTGATGGTGGCGTTTAGTTTCTCCATTTCGGTAAATAGTTCGGTAATGTCGTCTAAGTCATTGGAGGGTTCTTGGGGTTGGTTTTGAGTAGGTTGGGGTTGGGTTCGCTTTGGGGTTGGTAGGGGAGGGAAATCTTGAGTATTGGGAATTAGGAGTGCTTTGTGTCTGGGGGGTCGCGGGGGTTGTTGTTGTGGCTGGGGTAGTTTGTGGCTGGAGGGACGGGATTGCCAGTGGTTCTTGGAAGAGAGGGGGGCGTCCGTGTATTTGGGTAGGGGTTGAAGGGTTTTATTGTTTTGGGGAATTTGTTTAAGTTTTTGTAGGTATGTAGGGCACTCTGCATAGTTTGCTGGATGCAGCCCTGCACAGTTAGCGCACGTAGCTGGTGGGTCTGGCGTCTTTGTGCAGGTTTGCGTGAGGTGGTTCTGTGCGCACTTAAGGCACCGCGGTCGTAGGTAGCAGTTTGCAGTGGCGTGCCCCCATTGTGGACATCGGTGGCACTGAATTATCACCTTTTTATTCAGGTATCTCCCACAGAACCTTTGTGTGGAAGATGTACTTAGTGTTTGAGTGCCCGTTAAGTTGGTTTAATGTGTGCTTGCTTGTTGTTGTTATTAGGGATAGGGGACGCCGGGTGTTCCGCATTTGGAAAACTTTTTCCACCTCGACCGCGGCTTTTTGGAGCTCGGTGTGGAGTTCTGCTGGTGCAGGGTCGTTGTCCAGGCCCTTCAGTACGAATGCGTGTGTTTTGGTTTGTCTGTTTGTATATGTGTAGTAAAGGAAGTCTTTGTCTGTGTTGATGTCGGTGATGAAGTTTTGTCGTTCTGTTTCGTTGTGTATGTAGATGTTGCTGTTATTTTTTGTGTATTTTATGTGGTAGCCCTTATGTGCGAAGTCTTTTATGTATGATGTAAGGCTGTCTGTGGTTGTGGGTGCGCCAGGGATGATTATGGGTGGGGGAAGTCGCGTTTTGCGGATTTGATTAGGTGGTGGGTCGCGTTCATCTTCTGTGTCTTCGTTGTTTGTGTCGTCGTTGTCGGTGAGTGGCTGGTACTTGTTTCTTGTTTGTGTGGTGGTCTTAGTCGTGGCAGTGGGTTTCGCGGTTCTTCTAGGAATTTTAAAGTTTCTGTCCTCGGCTGGGGCGTCTTCCCTTAAGCGGATTTGCGCTCTGGGGGCAAACGGTTGGCTTACCCTTATTTTTGGGGTGCCCTGTACACTAGTGGTAGGTATTGGTGGGTCTGCGGTGCAGATTGGGAGGTTCGTCCTCCATTGGGACGATTGTCTCCTCACTTGAATCTAGATCCAAGTGAGGGAACGGTTCCTGATTGGAAAAATCAAAAATCCCCGGGAGACTCTCAAGGGATGATGTTGGGGTTGGAGAGTCGATGATTGTTCTCCCATGTTGGCTGGATTTGCTGTTGGCGTTATTTTGTCTTGGCTTTAGGGCCAGTTTTGAACAGTGTTCACCAACGTGTCGTTGAACACAGTATTTAGTTTGTTAATAACAATACTGAACCAAAGCTAACTTGTTAAACACAATATATAAAACTGTCTTTGCTGCACGCTCTGTATGTTAAATAAATAAATAGATGCGTCTACTCGGCATGAAGTTAACAGTCCGACTGAGGTCGTAAGCCAGCTCGCCATCCACTGCGCTATGCCGCCGCTTGTAAAATTTTTTCTTCTACAAAACTTGATGTGAAAATTTTGAACGCGATTTTCTCGAATTTTCTTGAGAAGTGCATAAAACGGCAAAATTTGTATTATTTTTTTTTTGCGTCACCTATTATCTGACAAAATTTCAGCCAAATCGGTGACCCCAACTACGTGGCGTCCCCTTGTGAGATAATGTAAATGAACTGGTCAATAGGTTACTTCTTATTGCTTCTAAGGCACATACTCTAACTGCCCGGCGGTTGGAGTCACAAATCATTGGACTGTCAAATCGTATAGTGCTTCTGCCCGAATGCAAATTTTAAGAAATTTGCATTTTAGAAGGTAGATTCACAAAGGCAAAAAATAAGGACAATCAAAAATTCTTAGATATTTTATTTAAATGTCATATATATATATATATATATATATATATATATATATATATATATATATATACAGCTCTGTGCGAAAAAATATCACCAAGTGCATTTTGACAGAAATCGCTCCAATAATATAAAAAGGGGGTGGTTCAATTATTTTATATTTTCAGTTTTAAATAAGTAACTAAGTAACAAATTTAAATTAATTTAAGTAACAAATTTTTTTCGAATTTATCGAAAATAAGAACATTACATTTAATTAAAATTAAAAAAATAGTTTTGACATGTGCAAAATAATAGCACCAACAGTAAAAAAGTTATGTTTTTTTGAAAATAGAATCGAAAATGTAAAATATAAATAAAATAAATTAATATTTAGTTTTAAGTTCCTTATTTTTTAGAAAAGCAACACGTCACGGCATAGGATCGACCAACGTTTGACAACGCTGAACTGGAATTGCCTCCCATGCAGATAGCACTGTGCGACACAATTCTTCTGTAGTATTTGGTTTTTCTTCAAAAACCGCTTTTTTGACATCCACCTAAAGATTTTCAATCGAGTTTAGGTCTGGTGATTGGGCTGGCCAAGGCATGACATGAACATTATTTTGAGAAAAAAAATGGCTTTGCCAGTCTACTCGTATGTTTTGGGTCGTTGTCTTGTCGTAAGACCCATTTTAAAGGCATATTCCATTCAGCATAGGGCAAGATTATTTCTTTCATTATCTGGACGTAGATATCATCAGTCATGTTCGGCCTAATCCAAAATATTTGACCGATACCATGGTACGAGAAGCTACCCCAGACATTTACTTTTGTTCCTCCATGCTTAATGGTCTTTATTGTGTTCTGGGGTTTGAATTCCTATCCTTTCTTCCTACGAAAAAATTTCGAACTATTTTCCACTCATCAGTCCATAGGATATTTCGCCAATTTTCAAGGGACCAATGCTGTCGTTCTCGGGCTAATATTTTTCTATTGCTTACGTGTTTCTTCTTGAGCAACGGTGCTTTCATAGGAGTTCTAGTAAAAAATTTCAGCTCGATAAGACGTTTTCTTATTGTTAAAGGATCCACATGAAGATTTAAGTCCTTCTAAATTTGTG
>OX063288.1:14704372-14754372 GCA_944039245.1 Nebria salina
TATATATATATATATATATATATATATATATATATATATATATATATATATATATATATATATATATATATATATGAACTGAGGATATGATAAATTGTCACGTATCATTTCAGATGTATAAATATCAAGTATCAATCGAAATTCTTGAACTTAACTGTAAAACACGTGTGGTTTGATAAAATAAATATATCAAATAATTTACTTCGTTTATATATTTTTTTCAAAACAATAAACGACGATAACGTAATTGGCGCAGTCGGTAGGATTGCCAAAAAAGGTGTTAACATTGACGCAACCTTTTGAAATTTTTATTCCGTAATTGTGCAATCGAACATCACGGCTCTCGTATCCTGGAGCCCATCGGAGGTCTGTCACGACCCATCGTGAATTCGAAACATGGAGAATTTCAACATAATACTCCACTTCTTCGAGGTGACCAACCAACTACAGCAGAAACAAGTCCATCATCTTTGCAACAAGGAATCGACTTCGTTCCACTGCCGTCAACAACAACAGGAATCCGTCTACCTGTAAACGAAATCAGGCATCCAAATGAAGACAACCACATCTATACTTTTTGTATCTATGTAAATCTCTCATATATATGTTCAGCGATTCAGATAGTGAATCTACCACTGTCAACTCATTAGGTTCCGTAGAAGAAATTAATAACGATTTACAGAACGATTTAGAAATAATAGAATTGCTAGATAGTCTAAATCTAAATATAATGGCTACTTATAATGATATTGAACAGATATCAAAAATAATCTCCATTTATAATGGAGACGTAAGGTTATTACAAATGTTCCTAAAGGAAGTTCAAAACATCTAACGTTTATTAGCAACATTACATATAAGCGACATACAAAAAGTATACGCTTTTTCTTTAATAAAAGCAAAACATCTGCAGTGTCATGCACCGAACATTCTTATACGCATTTGGGTTAAACCATATCGTAGTTTCAATATTTTTCTAATTTATAATATTTGTTCTAACTTTTAGATTGCTTTTGCACTAAATACAATTCTTAGAAGAAATATTAAATGTGAAACTTCAAATTATTTAAGTCTATTTTGTTAAACAATTGAGAGGCGCAGATGATACGATTTATGTAAATATATATATATATATATATATATATATATATATATATATATATATATATATATATATATATATATATATATATGTAAGGGTAACATCCGTTGTTGCCAACTGTGGAGAGGTAGGAAGGAAGAAGAAGAGAGGATAAGAAGGGCGGTTAATGTGTAGTAACGAAGTTAAGGAGATAAAGACGAAAATTATATTTAACTATAACAAATGTGCGTTGTTATTTATATAGTCCTAACATATATATATATATATATATATATATATATATATATATATATATATATATATATATATATATATATATATATATATATTAAGCAGAAATTTATTTTTAAACCAATACTCTTTTTGGAAAAAAAATTCAAACAAATGTTGTGTTAAATATGATAAATATGAATACCTTTAATTTTCGTTTATAAAGCCATTTTTGAGTAATTGCAGAAACTGCAAAAAATGACTAAAGTAAACAGGCAATTCCGGGTTGAATATTTTTTTCAAAAATAGAAGGTGCACACCTCAGGCATATTCCAATCTAAAGTTTAAACTCTCATAATTTTAGCTTCAACCGTTTAGGCTGTAGAGAACATACACACACACAGACACACACGCACACACACAGACGGACGTCATTCCAAAACTAGTCGGAATCGATTCAGGGAAGGTCAAAACGTATATTTCAGTTAAAATCTCGAGTTCGAAATTTTTCATGATTACAATACTTACTTATACTGCGTATAAGAAAGTAAAAATAGTAATGAAAACGTTAGAAAATATAAAATAGATAAAATTAAACTCTGATTACAGAATTGCTATAATTTGGGCCACAGAAATAGAAGATGTATCTGAAAACCCCGGGATTAACGTCATACAATTAAAAAATAGTAAGGTTAGTACATCAGAAAGGTTTTTATATTGCACAATAGATGTAAATAACATTATAAATACTAGTAAGGAACTCGATAATCAAATAACTAAAATAAAAACATATGTGCGAAATACCACCAAATATTATTAAAATTATGAATGAAAACCTGCAAAACAGGTATATATTATTCCCTAAACGAAATAAACGTGGTTTAGGTTTAGTTAACGGTCTAGGTAGCATAATAAAAAGTATAACCGGAAATTTAGATAATCAAGATAAAGAAAGATATGATCAAATAATTGAGGAAATTAATAAAAATTAAGATACATTAATGCTGAACCAAGAACAAAATTTACAAATAATTAAAGAAATGAATGAACACTATAATAAACAGTTAGAGCTAATTAATAAAAATCAAGTTTATATTACTACTAGTTTAAGACATATTTTACATACCCCTTCTCGTGGTTTCGATGAAAACAAAATCTTATGGTTAATAAGTAAAGTTAATGATTATAAAATTCAAGTTCAACAATTAAAGTACATACTGAACAATATACATCAATTACATTCCTCTCAAATTTCAACGGATAATCTTCAAATAGTAACCAATAAAATTCGTGAAATCATAAACATTAAATTCAATAATTTCTGGGAATATGCTTCACTTATAACCACAAATTGCAAATTTAATGATGATAATAAAATTGTATTTTTGATGATTGTACCAATGTATTATGGTGAACAATATATTACTAAACAAATAATTCCAATACCATTTATGCTTAAAGAAAAAATATATATGTTAAATAACAGGAAAATAATATATATTGTAAAAGGCAATAAGAATTATATGTTACATAAATGTAACGAAATAAACAATGTTAACTATTATAAAACTAATTATAAAATAATAGATATCTGCTACACTAATATAATAGAAGATAGTAAATATAAGAATTGTGATTATACTGAATTCAAAACCACAATATGGATTAAACAAATACCTCATTCAAACATAATCTATATTTATAATAAAATAAAACATCTGCAGTGTCATGCACCGAACTTTCTTATACGCATATGGGTTAAACCACATCGTAGTTTCATTATTTTTCTAATTTATAATATTTGTTCTGACCTTTGCAACACTTTTGCGCTAAATATATTTCTTTGAATAAATATAAAATGTAAAACTTCAAACTAATAAAGTCTGTTTTGTTTTTTTTTTTTGATAAACAATTAACAGGCGCTGATGATACGATTTATGTAAAATTAAATGTAATATGAAGAAATTTCAAGATCCATTTTCTTGTTTCCGGAACCGTTTGAGAAAAAAAGTTTCAAATAAAAGTTGTACAAAATGCTAATATCTATAATTTTTAATGTAACAATTTTTCTGTAACTGCAACCGTTTTTGAGTAATTGCAGAAACTGCAAAAAATGGCTAGAGTAAACATGCACTTCCGGTCGGAATATGGTTTTCAGGCACATAAAATTTCATAATTTTCACTTTAGCGTTCACATACACACACACACACACACACACACACACACACAAACACAATCACAAACACAAACACAAACACAAACACAAACACAAACACAAACACAAACACAAACACAAACACAAACTCAAACACAAACACAAACACAAACACAAACACAAACACAAACACAAACACAAACACAAACACAAACACAAACACAAACACAAACACAAACACAAACACAAACACAAACACAAACACAAACACAAACACAAACAAAAACAAAAAAACACACACACACACACACACACACACACACAAATATTGTTGATTATTGTCTATATGTAGATGACCTCACGATCTTCACTTCATCCCAGTCTCTTGATCTTTGTCAGGAGAGATTACAGCAAGCTGTTGACTTAGTTTCTTTGGCTGCATCCAACCGTGGTTTTCGTCCTGTTGTATCGCTTTACGATAGACCAGTGCGGATAGTGGATGAGGTGAAGTTTTTGGGAATAATTTTCGACCGTCGTCTTTTATGGCTGAGACAAATCAACACTGTTTCTGCGCAGTGCCGAATGTCATTGAATGCTATCAAGTGTATTGCCTCCACAAAATGGGGAGCCGATAGGGACTCTCTGCTGCGACTTTACGTCAGTCTGGTTCTATCCAGAATAGACTTCTGTGCTACCATTGTGTACACTGCTAGTGCTTCTCACTTGAAGAAGCTAGAAAGCGTACACAATGCTGGAATTCGAGCAGTCACCGGTGCGTTCAGGACTACCCCAATTGCAAGCCTTCACTGTGAAGACGGTGTACCACCACTTCACATAAGGTACATGAAACTTGGTTTGAGGTACGTCTGTAAAGTTCATTCGCTCACGCAGCATATAAACCATTTCATATTTTTCAATAACCGAGAGTTAAATCATCTATATACTAATAGTTCCACTTCTCTCTATCCGCTTGCACTGAAACTCCCAAGGTTGTTAAATACCAACATTGACAACCAAGGGCCTGTTTTATCGAGAATTTTTACCAACATCCCTGCATGGGCATCTCTTTCCTTAACGACAAACTTAGAGCTGACCAACTTGCCAAAAGATTCTTCTCCTAACGCCATATACTTGATTGAATTCTTCATTCAATTGCAACAGTACAGACTTTCAACACACATATGCTGATAAATCCGGTACAGGCTGCGCTTTTGTGACCAATGGCGTATCCCAGTCGTTCACACTGTCACCCATATGCTCAGTATACACTGCTGAGTTATATGGTATTCTCTACAGTCTTCGACACTCCCATCAAGCTATCAATGAGCACCGTCACCTGCTCATCTGCACCGATTCCCTGAGTTCTATTTTAGGCATCGGTAGCAGATTCTCTACAGATTCAACCGTTTTGGACATCCGCGGAGAAATCGATATATTACGGGAGCTAGAGAAGGATGTCGTTCTCATGTAGATACCCGGACATGCTGGGATACCCTGTAATCACTGTGCTGACCGAGCTGCTCTTGGAGCAGCCAATGGCAACTACGTTGTCCGTCATCCTTTGCGCGCCTATGATGTGTTGAGGTCTGTGGCTGTGCATTGTCTTAAGTTATGGCAGGAGGAGTGGAATACTTCTCCTAGCGAATTGCGACGTGTAAAGGTGTCAGTGGAGCGCTGGATAGCACCGCTCCGCTCAACAAGGTGTGAGCAAGTGGTCATCTCTCGTCTGAGAATAGGCCATACTTGTCTCACACACTTGCATCTTTTACTAGGAGAACAACCAATTATCATTTTTTTTTCGTTTTTCTCCACACTATATATCAATCAGGGGTGTAGTTTTTGTGGTTTCTATAAAAGGCCTGAATTCTTGACTGGTGTCTGCACAATCCAACCGTACAATGTTCTTTCGCACATGTGAAAGTATAACGTTTTTCTTAAGACTTTATTTAAGCTAAAGCTGATGTTTTTTTTTTCTTCTTTTATTTTCTCTCGTTATATAGAATCCGGTTTTCCTTTGCATATACTTTTCAATTTCACTTGCACAAGCGGTAATGATCATAGTAGACGATCCGCAATTTATATAAAATAATATATATATATATATATATATATATATATATATATATATATATATATATATATACATATATACATATATATACATTTATATATATATATATAAATATATATATATATATATATATATATATATATATATATATATATATATATATATATATATATACAGGGTGTAACAGCGAAACGAGCTACCTCGAATAACTTCTATGACATTAAAGATACAATAAAATAGTATGAGACAATCTTATGTAGGACCAAAGGGGACATCCAACTATGAAAGAAAATATTTTTTTAAACCAGTGGTTCTCAAGCAACAACACAAAGTTATGTTTTTTCAAATGAGATGCTATATATTTTTTAGGCCCATTCGATAGAGTTTTTTTTTTGAATTCTATTATGTATTCGTTTTATATCCTTATATAAGTAAAATATTGAGAAAAATGCGATTGAAAATTAAATAAATTAGATTTTTATAGTTATTTTTCAGTAGGCAATGAAACAAAATTATATATATATATATATATATATATATATATATATATATATATATATATATATACATATATATATATATATATATATATATATATATATATATAAAATATTGAGAAAAATGCGATTGAAAATTAAATAAATTTGATTTTTATAGTTATTTTTCAGTAGGCTATGAAACAAAATTGAGCTTAAATACATGAAATTATTTGTTATTTACTTTATAACACTATTTATAAAGTAAACAACAAATAATTTAATGTATTTAATTTATGTTTCGTTGTATTTAAGCTAAATTTTGTTTCATAGCCTACTGAAAAATAACTATAAAAATAAAATTTATTTAACTTTCAATTGCATTTTTCTCAATATTTTACTTATGTAAGGGTATAAAACGCATACATAATGGTATTCAGAAAAAAATACTCTATCGAATAGACCTAAAAAATATATAGCATCTCATTTGAAAAAACATAACTTTGTGTTGTTGCTTGAGAACTACTGGTTTAAAAAAATTTTCTTGTATAGTTGGATGTCCCTTTTGGTCCTGCATAAGATTGTCTTATACTATTTTATTGTATCTTTAATAACATAGAAGTTATTCGAGGTAGTTCGGTTCGCTGTTACACCCTGTATATATGTATATATTTATATATATATATATATATTTTATATATATATATATATATATATATATATATATATATATATATTTATATATATATATTTATATATATATATATTTATATATATATATATAATTTTGTTTCATTGCCTACTGAAAAATAACTATAAAAATCAAATTTATTTAATTTTCAATCGCATTTTTCTCAATATTTTATATATATATATATATATATATATATATATATATATATATATATATATATATATATATAGAAAGTTAATTTTCAGTAGGCAATGAAACAAAATTATATATATATATATATATATATATATATATATATATATATATAATTTTGTTTCATTGCCTACTGAAAAATAACTATAAAAATCAATTTTATTTTATTTTCAATCGCATTTTTCTCAACATTATATATATATATATATATATATATATATATATATATATATATATAAAATATTGAGAAAAATGCGATTGAAAATTAAATAAATTTGATTTTTAAAGTTAATTTTCAGTAGGCAATGAAACAAAATTATATATATATATATATATATATATATATATATATATATATTTATATATATATATATATATATATATATATATATATATATATATATATATATATATATATATTTATATATATATATATATATATATATATATAAATATATATATATATATATATATATATATATATATATATAAATATATATATATATAAATATATATATATATATATATATATTTATATATATATATATATATATATATATATATATATATATATATATATATATATATATATACAGTGCCTCACAAAATTATTCGTATACTTTCAATTTACGCAGCAAGAATGAATAATATTAATAATAATAAATTTCACATATTCCGTTCCAAAAATATTCAAATATGTCCCCGGGATAGTGAAAACCCCATTTCTAGATCTTTTACTTAAAAGCAAACGTGGTTGTTAAAATTAAAAATTTAAACAAATGGAGTAAATTACATGAAAATGTTGAAGGTTTCCATCTAAACATTACGAAACTAGCAGCTCGAACTAGCATTCGATTCGAAAAAGTGCATAACCATAGCCAATTAGATAACATAGATAGAAATACGCATGTTTCATTTCTTATTGAAGTGAACCATTTATATACTTATGCTTTCTTGTTGGCCATGTTTAGCACCTTTTTCGAATCGGCTGCTAATTCGAGCTGCTAGGTTCACTCTCGTTAATTTGTTTTACAATAATTTTTCTAATATGTGGAAAAATTGTTTATTTGTGGGCTTATTATTCAGCTATTTATGCTTTTAGTAACTAAAAATAAAATAAAATAGTTGAAAACAATTGAATGACCAAACAAGCCAAAACTCTTCCCCGTTACTGTAACCCATAATTTAATGAGCAATCACTAACCGAATTTTTATGTAACCAGGCTAGTGTTTTTTTTGTGCGAAAAATGTGTAAATTATATGAATAGTAGAATTGGTTTGAGCTTACAATTAGACAAAATTTTGTCGCCATAATAAAGGTGGCAAAATTTGTTAAATTTGTAACAAAGAGTGGTTTTTAGTTTTTCCTCCTAAATATTTCGTTTATGCCCTTTATCATTCCCATTTTAAAATTTACACCCTAATTTGTAATATTCTTATTTTTTTCTATAAACATAATCAGCCTGGGTACCTTGAACATTACTAATTTAATGGTCTAAGTTCAAACCGATTGGTAAAATAGTTCTACCCTGAAACAAATTTTAGGGAAAAGATGTCTTATAATTTCATTAATTCCTATTTGTGTATTATATTTGTTGCTTTATTAAAACTATAATAATCATATAGGTTTATTATCCAATAATGGTATATGACTTCTTTGTTATATTCGACAAAATACGTACAGTGAAAGCAAATGTACATACCTGTGAAATATTTGATCATTCTGATCTGCTAATGAATGTTTTAAAAACTATCATTCATTTTGTCGGCTATAAATTTGGTATCAGCTAAATTTTTATTCAATAAAATAAGAAAAATTGAGTTTTGCAATAATATTTAAATTATTTTATTTCTCATAGTATTAATAACTGTGTAAAAATTACACTGAATGGCTGTTTTACATAAATACGCATATATTCCCTACACATATTATTCATAAGTCATATCATTCTTGCATATACGTTTTATATAAAACAATATTCTTGCCATATTCAACTATACAAATGATAGTTCCTAACCTGTTTAAAATAGATAGATAATATAAAATATACATACCCGTAATATCTAGATGTTGGAGATTAGTACACCTAGTTACAAGTTCAGAAAGAGCCGAGTTGGTAATATCGGTACAACTATGTACCTGTAGAAAAGTCAATTCTGGACATCTTCTGGCAATTAGTATCATACCACGATCTGAGAGTTTCACTCCATCACTGAGGCAAACTTTTTCAATACTTGGACAAGCACCGGTTCTACCCTGGCCACATAGTTGCCGTAATACACCTCTAATTGCTTTATCGCCACTTAAATGCTCTCCATAAAGTGTAATTGAATGCCATAATACTGGTCTCCATGCCAAAATTTCGAATCGCCTACAAACCCGTGCGCACACACTTAAATCATAGCTGTGGAGACATGATAATATCTTCAGCACAATATCATCTGGTAGTTTATCAAATGAATTATTTTTTGAATGCATTTTTTTTTCCATGAACAAGTTTGCATTAATATTCCCAGCGGTCCACGGACATATTGATGGACCAGGACTTGGTGAAACTAGTGTGTGATATCCTTGATCCAAATTGGGGCTTGAGTTTCTCAATTTTTTAAAATTATCTTCTAAATAATTACAAGAATATAATGTAGGTAATGTGGAACGTTTCTCTGGTTGATCAATATTGTACTCAAAATATTCTTGACTTTCACCATTATGTCGGCACATGGCTTTAGATTGACATTCTTCGTAAGATTTATTTTGAATTTGGTTCCAATATGTGTCATTAATAGCTAAGGATGATAATTTTAAATTCGTTGAATTCTGATAGCAATCTATACTTGGGTTTTTAAAATAATTTAGTTTCTGTGTGCATGTTTGCTCGCAATCCAGTGAGGAACTAGAATGGTTAGAAGACTGTTCGCTGCCTGTACAATACTGTAAATGTTCTAATGGTGGTTTGGGTGACTTAGGATATATATTATCGATGCTATGCTGCCCGTGGTACAGTCTTGAATTATGAAACACGCCTTGCCCAGCTTTATTGCGTGATTGATGCTCAGGTATAAAACTGATACTGTTTTGATGTAGGTGATTATCGTCTGATGGATTTTGTGATTGTGGTTGTTTATTTTTTTTATCGATGAAAGAGTCATTTTGAAGTTTTGAATATATGTCATTATATTCACATTTGTGTGTTTGATGTTGTGCATATAAATTATCCGATGTGTGATAGTTTTGCTCTATATTACGGATTGTTGTTCGTACACTATAATCCTCAGTTGTGTCATTGTGAGTTCGATTGCAAACGTGTGCTTCCAAAGCAGTACGGTAGCCTTGATCCGTGGTTGGTGGGGATGATCTACCCAACTTGACAAGTGGACAAATCATCGGCATTGATGATAACTGATCTAGAAGCGGTGTATGTAGGATACTCATTGCTGGACCAACCTGCAACAGCAGAGATACATTTTTATAAAAATTTATCTAAAATATCCTGACGTATTCATTACTGCTATTTTCTCTACCTCGTCTCATCATGTTTTACTAATAATGGTAGATATATTAATAATATGAAATGAATAAATGAGTTTAATTTATTGTTTAGCAAAATACTGCATTGCGCTCAATAAATAAACAAAAAACTATCGCATTCAAGGAAATGTACTGAATGTCATTTAGTTCTAGAAGACAAGAGCAAAAAACCTATTCGTCTTGTCCTGTGATTGTGAATCAGTAGCAGAGAACGTATATCAATGTTTTTTTATCGCACATTTTCTACAAGTCTTATCATCAGATATTCTGATTATAGTTATATGTAAATAGTGGTGGAAATGCATAGTGAACATACTAACACGTAGAACTTAAAGCGTGATGTAGTTATGTTCATCATCCAAGTTGATCCAAATCATTTTAGTCAGAAAAAAGTTAAAATATGTATAGCGAAGGAAACCATTTCTATTTTCATTTTAAATAGTCTTTATTGTTTGCAATTTGAATACATTATTTCTTTAAAATTACGTTTGGACAACATGGCTGGTTTTGTCAGAGCTCCTACTCACAAAGCGAGTGCATATCTGAGTTTGTTTGTTTATTGCGTGCTAAGGACACCAACATGATTTCAATAGAGCAAAATTTCAAAAATGAATCAATAAGTAGCTTACGAATCGATGAATAAGTACATTTTATTTTTTCTAATTTTTTTAAATTAATCATTTACTTTCAGGTTAAATTGCTTGTAAAACACGATAGAATGAAAGACCTAACAATTTGGCAATCTCATCCAAATGTTATTTTTAGGATGTAAGAAGTTGAAAAAGTTACTTGGGTTCTGGTTATGAGAATCACAGGGCTAAGAAACTGAACTTGTAGGAAATTTTTTTTTTTTTAACCCATTTTTATTTACAATCTGTCTTAATAACTGACATTCAGTAAAACTTATAGTAAGATGTACAAAAATACATTGGCATGTAGAGGGTGCTATCCTGTGATAGTCCTCTTCTTATTCTAGATTAAGTGCTAATTGTGTCAATGTTGGTGACTATTTCTAGTCACCTTGTCGGGAATTTGCTAACTGGCTTCTTTTCTGTCGACTCTGCATGACAGGTCGGGAATTTGCTAGGTGGCTTTTTTTTCTGTCGCCTCTGCATAACAGGTATGATGACACTAAAAACATTGAAATTGTTAGTTACATTTATTAGGTAGGTCAAGTATGTTGTCACGTTTTAATCGTTTTTTTATTTTCACTGTCAGCAAATTACTTGCTAAAGTATTTGGATGCGCACGTAATCTGCTATGATATTTCTCACTGAATTTTTTTATTTCTTCTTTCACTGTCACTACGGAGAGATCGCGGTGAATTATGGCGTTGGTGACGAACCATGGTGCATTAAGGACAGAGCGGAGCACTTTGGACTGAAATCTCTGCAGGATTTCAATGTTAGAGTTACTGGCGGTACCCCATAGTTGGATTCCGTACGTCCAGACTGGTTTGAGGATAGTCTTGTAAAGAAGAATTTTGTTTTCTGTTGAGAGTTGAGATTTACGGCCTATTAGCCAGTACATGCGACTGAATTTCAAGCCAAGTTGTTTTCTTTTTGTCCAAATATGTTTTTTCCATGTTAAACGACGATCTAAGTGCATGCCTAGATATTTCGCTTCTTCTGTCTGTGGGAGGGGCTTGCCGTACAGTGTCACAGGAGGACAGGTTTCTTTTCTCATTGTAAATGTGACATGGGTAGATTTGGTTTCATTTGCCCTAATTCTCCATTTTGTTAACCATGGTTGAATTTTGTTCAGATGTGCCTGAAGATATCTTGTGGCCACGTTGTGATCTTCGTGAGAGGCAAGTATTGCTGTATCATCGGCGAATGTTGCGATGAATGTTGTTTCTGATGTTAGCAGGTCGGCTGTGTATAGGAGATATAGTATGGGTCCTAGTACACTACCTTGTGGGACACTGGATTCTATTGGGTAGAGTCTGGTTTGTTCATCTTTATATTTAATATAGAAGTATCTGTTGGAAAGGTATGATTTGAGGATTTGGTAGTAATTATGTGGTAGGATTCTTTTAATTTTAAACAATAGCCCGGTGTGCCAGACTTTATCGAAAGCTTGACTTATATCTAAGAAGGCAGCTGAGCAGTATTTTTTCACTTCTTGCTTTAGTAAATATGCATAATCAATACATTAATTTATACAATCTAAATTAAAAGTTACCATAATTTCTTCTACAAACAATGAACATTTATCAGAATAACGATCGTAGCTACAAAAACTTTATTTGCAAACAATTACAAAAACAATTTAGACACTCAAACACGAAGTTGAAAAAAAGTGCAGTTTATACACCAAACATTTCTTATATTTGCAAAATTAATTATTTACCATGACTTTTTTTAACTTTTTTTTAGTTCATATAAAATGGTTTTTAATTACCATCATGAAGGATAAAAAAGGTAGCAAACTGGTTAAACACCTTTTTTACTATCTTGTACATAAATATGAAAAACAGAGTTTTGATAATAACTGGTTTAATGTTTGCAGTACTCGTATACTTACACATGGCCCGCTCTTGTACTAAGGCCAATATCTCTCGAAATACTTAGTGTTTTGCTATAAAATCTTAAACACACATTCTCATCATGTAGGAGCATCGATATATCAAACAAAAAATAAAGATTTTTTTCTTTTTGGTTAACTTGTATGGCCCTCTTAAGCCAAAACGAAGTTCGAAAAAATATAAAACTGCAATCAAGTATAACGTATGTGCTGAAAGACAATAAATTTTCCCGCAACCACAAGCCCATCGAAGAACGGCTGTGGAGCCAAAACACAAAGAATTAGAATACTCTTGCAAATAATTAAATCAAACTATCATTGTGGTAAAAATATCACATATAAAGAAAGGCTGTTGGGTTAATGAATTAAACGAAAGAAATATAACAATAAGCGATGTCGGCCACGTAAAAGGTCCGATTGAAATACTAATAGGGGTTGATATGGCGGAGAAAATGTTTACCGGGCGAAAACAGGAACTGGAATCTGGTTTTGTTACTTTGGAAACGTATCTCAGTTTAACATTACTCGGAAAAGTAGCCGACATAAAACCAAAAAATTGTGTTGCCATGACGGCTATTTCATTGCTCGTGAAAGAAACAAAAATATGATAGCTGTAGGATTTAGATGACCTGGGTATAAGAGATCCAACAAAAATATTACAAAAGGAAGAAAAGAATAAATGTGTGATCGAGAAATTCACCTCAGCATAGAATAGACAATTTCATAATTCCAGAATGTGTGACCGTAGCAAAAAATTATCTAGCCTTATGCACAGTAATAAATCCTACAGAAATGAAGGAAAAATGAAACATAGTAAACCCTATTATAATAGAAAAATTTGAAAACTATGTAACGTACTCAAGCCCAAATTTTAATCCCTTACAATCAAATAAAATTAAATTTGTTATCTCCAAAATACGAACAGACCTCATAAACACAGTTGAAAAATTTGCAATAGATAAATAAATAAAAGAATATTCAGACATATTTCATTTAGAAAATAACAAGCTATCATTTACAAACCACAACAAACATTTAATAAAATCCAAAGAAGAAATTCAGATTTACATTAAAACTTATAGCTATCCTCAAATCTACAAACAAGAAGATAGCCAACAAACTAAGAAAATGTTAGATAAAAAAATAATTAGGCCATCGAACTCACCATGGTCTTCAACCAATTGGATAGTTCCAAAAAAAATTAGACGCTACTGGAAAGCGTAAATGGCGAATTGCTGTGGATTACAGAAAATTAAACGACAAACCCATTGGCGATAAACATCCGTTACCTAATATAACAGACTTGCTTGATAAACTCGGACGTTGCCAATATTTTAACACCCTAGCTCTAGCTTCTGGATTCCACCAGATACAAATAAACAAACACTACATATCTAAGACCGCTTTTAACGCCGAAAACGGACATTACGAAATTTTGCGCATGCTGCTTGGCTTAAAAGATGATCCGGCAACATTTCAACTAGGCAATATTTTAAGAGGACTAACAAAGAAAAAATGTTTAGTATATTTAGATGATATCATTATATTCAGTACAATCCATCAAGAACATATAAACAATTTAAAAATAGTGTTTAACGTACTCAGAAATTCAAATTTTAAGATTCAACTAGGCAAATCAGAATTCATAAAGAAGGAAGTAGCGTACTTAGGCCACATGGTGTTAAACCAAACCCAGATAAAATTATAGCTATTCAAAACTACCCTATACCAAAACCAGTAAAAAAATAAAATGATTTCTCGGACTCTTAGGATATTACAGAAACTTCATAAAAGATTTTGCTAAAATTATCACACTGTTAACTAAATGTTTAAAGAAAGACGCAATAATAAATATCGAAGATCATGATTATATAAAATGTTTTGAGACATGTAAAAACTTATTAATTATCGAACCACTTTTACAGAAGAATTTAATCTAACGTGCGGTGCCACATTGGCAATGACCCTCCAGTTGCTTATGCCAGCAGAACCTTGAACAGTTTTGAGATAAACTACTCTACTATTGAGAAAGAACTTCTAGCCATAATCTGGGCAACACAATATTTCAGACCCTATCTCTTCAGACGCAAATTTAAAAATTATACTGATCATAGACTACTTCAATGGCTATTTTCACCAAAGCAATGTAGTCAAAAATTAATCAGATGGCGGTTAAAACTTTAGGAATTTGATTATGAAATAATTTACAAAAAAGAAAAATTATTTACAAATGCCGATGCTTTAAGTCGCATCCCGTACGACCATGACACTCAAATGAACCAATTAAAAGACACTCAAGAAAATTTATTCCCGATAACACAATATCAAAATTATTTAACTAATAAAGAAGTAACCAATATTAACAACATTTACATTTTAGAAATAGAAGGAAATTTATTCGACACCCCATCCAATAATAGCATAACACATTGTATCGGAAAAGTTTTGAAAATGTCATCAGGTAATGCTAAACAATTCTCCAAAACATTCAACAGTTTAAGTAAACTAAAAACTCTAATCCCGAAACTTCATAATGTAATATTTCAAAAAATTAATGCTTATTAAAAACCTTTTTGAATAAAAATTAATATCAATTACTTGAGTATCCCAAAATTAGCCTGTGGAAAAGATATGCTAAATTGGTCAGACGTTAAATCCATGTAACAATACATTTTTGAAAATAATGAAATACAAATTACTGACATTAAAACGCCGAGTAACAAAATTGAACTCAATATAAATGAAACAGACAACACAGATGCATTTTTCAAATACATGGAAGACTTTAAAACAAATTGACTCAAAAAAATAAAAATCTTGAAGATAATGAATCACTAATAGTCGAAGTAAATAAAACTATTAAAAACTTAGAGAATGACTTATCAATTAACAGTGACAATACAATACATTCAGACCTAGAACATGAACCTACCAATTTGAAATTCTTCCAGGTTGTTCGCGTTCGGACTCGGACGAGGACATGAAATCAAAAACATAACAGAAAACCAAGGCATCTTACCTATAAATTTGGGTTTTGATAAATTAGAAAAAAACAAACATACCTTCATTCATTACTATGACCTGACACAACTTCTTAACGAATACAACGAATTAAATATTCAATACGAAAACTTAAAATTAAGTACAACTAATAATGCAATATACGCCAACGAACGAAACAACCATAATAAAATAATGCTATTACTGCAACTAACCATAAACAAAAATTTAATAATATTAAATATCATTCGAGTAAATCTAAATCCAAAAGAGGCCTTATCGACGGATTAAGGATAGTATTCAAATTTGTAACCGGCAATTTTGACGCAGAGGATGGCGAACGATATAATAAAATTCTTGGACATTTACAAGATAACGAACTACTAGCCTGCTTCGTAAACCAAAAAATTATAAACAATTTTAATGATACAGTACGAGATATAAAGCATATTGAAATAGTTTTAAAATGACGAATCTCAAAACATAATGAAATGGCCAAATGATATCTAGAACAAGTAGACGCCAGTCAGGAGGCGAACAATATGGTTGGTCAAACCAATGCTGTATGTTTATGGCGGATTGCTAATTGTTGAGTGAGTATTCGCATTGTCAGGATGCCTATAATGAATGCTTGCCATCATGGTGGACCTCGCAGAAGTCCAGAGTTAGACCTGTTGGTGAATGAGCTTGTCGTGGACAAGAATAAACAAGGCTTGAAGGTACTGTCTCCATATTCTGTAACCTACCTAATCCTTTGTACAATGTCTTGCTGTATCGATATAACATGTGGTTTTTTTGTATTATGCAGTTGTGAAGGACGCAAGGGCGACGTCCAAACCGTAGACACCGTTATAACCATCGATGTGGGCGTAGGATATCTAAGCATCAGGTCAACCGGTCATTTATGTAGATTAATTGTAATAACTTTAATTAGACTTTAGTATTGTTCATCATAATTTGTTTATATTGTATCTTATAACCGATCAATATTAAGAGGCTCGTCTTCTAAAATTGCAACTTCAGAATCATAGTTAACTATAAGAAATGTGGTGCTGCAAGGTGATTTCTGATCCCGCCTGCTTACAGTGGAACACTTATATAAAAAAGCTGACATGTCTGTCACTGAATCTTCTTATACGCATTTTAATTAGATCGTTAGAATAAAAAAAAATTTGAAAAATTTGAATGCTTTATAAATTCCAACGATCTATCCAAAATGCGTATACGAAATTATATTAACGTATACGAAAGTATATCAACAAACTTTAGCACAGATAACTTATATTAATTTTAAAAAAAATTGAAATTTTGATAAACATAACAAAAACATCGCCCGCTAAATATATCCTAATCGTATACAAATTAAACAATCAGCAACAATACACGAACCATTCAATATAAGATCAGATTTCTTATCGAGATAAAACGGAAACTGTCGAACATGTATGATTTTAAGTTAGTCGCGATATAGCGTATGACATAGTAGCCCCTGTATTGCGGAGCTAGCACTACAATATTAAGTGCTGCATTACGTTAAACGTCAGTGTATACCTGTCTGTGGATCAGCGACAGACATGCCGTGGCGAATAGATCAACTACTGGCTGATGTCAAGTATATAGACTCAACATCCGCTAGAAGATGTGAGAAGTATAGAATGTAATATTAAAAATAACTTAATTTTTCGGAAAACCAGTACCTTTTCTGAAAAATCTTTTTAAATAAAAGTTATGCGAAATATTTATATCTTTTATTTTCATTCTTACTAATTTTGTTGTAAGTACTACCGTTTGAGTTACAGCAGAATATTGAAATATTTTTTGTAACCAGTACCTTTTTGAAATATATTTTCAAATAAAAGTTATTCGAAATATTAATATCTTTTATTTATATTCTTAAGATTTTGCTGTTAAAACTACTCTTTTTGAGTTATAACAGAAAATGCAAAAAATTATTGGAGTAAACATGCAATTCCTGTTGGAATATTCTTTTCAAAAATAAAAGGTTTTCCTGCCAGGAATATACAAATCTTATGTTTGAAGTTTCATAATTGTATCTTTTACCGTTTAGGCTGTAGAGCGCACACATTCACACAGACAGACTCACACACACACACACAGACAGACTCACACACACACAGACAGACGTCATCTCAAAAATTAAAATCTCGAGATTTTTCATGATTACAATACTTACTTATACTCCGTATAAGAAAGCAAAAATGACAAAACAAATAGCACAAGCGCGTTGGCTTACAAACAAATTACATACATATGGTGGTTCCCAACAATTTGTAGTATAAATTTTACTTCGAGTTAGCATTTGTATATTTTATACTATAAACGGATATTTAAAAACTATTATAGAAATGTATAAACCATTATTGAGATTGCCTAAACATTTTACTATATATTTAAAATAATTGATTATTTTAAATGTAGTATACATTTTTAACTTAGGTACGTTTATTAATTTACAAACATAGGAAAAAATCAGTGCTTTCCCCAAAACAAAATAAATTATATATGAATATTAATATAAAATTTTATGTATATATTCATGCGTGCGAGCGCGTACATTTGCGTTTGTGTATATGTACGTATAAACATATATGTACAGAATTAAATATTTTGTATGCATAAAATTATGAAACAGATAAGCAATTATAAATAAAAATAAGATTATGAGTTTTGGTTCCGATCGGGATCTATAATCGGAGGATTTCTTAAATAATGAGAATCTACCAATTCGGGAAGTAAGGATTCTTTGTAAAAATAAATTAAATTACTTTCCATTTTCTCTTTACAGAATTGCTTTTCTTGTTTAACATTTTCCCATAACAGTCATCTAGGTGTCCAAAGTATAAATAAACAATAATCCCTTTTGGTAATTTTAACGTACTATATAATAATGGTTTGATAGTATCGGCACAAGATGAGTTATTTCTCATTTTACACACTTTACCAAACGAAGATGCGGTTAGTCTCTTATATTTTTCGTGTTTTCACTCAGAAGTTTGACATTGTTCCTTCGTATTTCGCTCAATTGAGTTTCTTTCTTCAGCAGTCACAATTAGATTTTTTATAAGTTCATTTTTTTTTTTTCAAAAAGATCCATGTCCATATCTGGGTGTTCTTGAATACCACTATAATTTTCATCTGCATGAGATACCTTTTAATTTTCTTTGTTATATCTGCAGTATGTAAGACGTCTCCTTTTTAAATTAGTTTTTTCTCGATTTTTTCTTGGAACAACGTCCTTTGTAAATTTTCCTGGACAATCACCATCGAGTAATACTTTATGAACTGATCGATGGAACTCTTTTCCAGTATTATAACACGATACAGCTGCATTACACCTTGCTTGGTATGATCCTCGTAATGTAAAATTTACCCTTTTTACTCCAATATATTTTGCCACAACCGAATTGAAACATTCTGCCGCATTATTATTGACATCGTGTAACAGGCTACTGGCTTGATTAATAACTAGGTTTAGTGCATACTGGATATTATTCCAAATACCAACAATTCTAAATCGAGAACGATATTTTCTTCAGTTTTTGTAGACTGGTCTTTCTGTTTACAAAAATATTCAGCACATTTAGAATGGTTGCCAAACACGTGATAGGCCCATTTCGCAAGTCTGCTTTTAAATCTATGATTCGTTGAGCTAAGAATTTATCTCTCGTACTTCTATACTTTGCAGATCCCTGTACTGCAGCTACTAAACGTTCTATATTATTTTTCAGCTTTACTTTTAAAATTTTTGGGAAAATTTGAGTCTCATTCGAAACTTGTTTCGCAACATCACCAAGTCTACGTCGGTAATTTCTACATGTATGATTTATGTAGTTAATTTTTTCTACCAATAAGTTGTGGCCGTATGGTTATGTTTTTGATATCTTAACCATGACACTATTATCGTTATCACCAATCATACGTTTATATTTTATGCTGTGCATTTCAACGCTTTTTTTGAAGCCTTCTGCATATCAGCTTTCATGGATGTAGCTGTCTTCGACCAGTCTTTTCAGATTGTTTATTTTCTGCTACATTTCTTGAACAAATAAAGCAATATGAATTTTTAACACTAAAAAATAATTTTTGTTTTGTTTTAAAACCTACGATACATGCAACACCAGAAAATGAATTATAATTCGTTTAGTAGGAGCGTTCCGACCATGAACCGTCAGCCACAACTGTTATCAATGGATATCCATCTTCATCTACACTACCTTCAGCTATTGCCAGTTTAGCTTCTTCCTGACCAGCTTCCTTCATGGATTCCTATGCTTCATCTTTTAATGCCAATTCTATTCTTTTTTGATGTTTTGTATATGTATTGTTACATAAACCAGGCATATTAATAATTGAGCTTTGTTCGGCTAATTGTTCAAATCCTTGTCCTGTACATATTGAACTTCGCACCATGTCTAAGTTTATGTTACACTTATTCCGATTTTCAGAACATTACTTTGATGTTTTATTACACATTGCACAATTGAAATACTAATTACTATAATATCCATGTCTGATTTCTATTATTACTTGAATCTCATTAAAACCACAAGAAAGAGGTTGATGGTTGTTGATTTCACTCAATTGTTCTAACAAATATTTTACGTCAAATATTCTTCTGCCATCAAATAGATGATTTTCCTTCTTGTTATTTTCTTCCGCCTCTATAACCATTGGAGGAACCATTTCTTCATCATTTTCACTACTAGAAAAGGTTGGGCACGTAACCAATGAAACAGTATCACAATCAGAAGCAACTTGAAATAGCTCTGACTCATCATAATCAGATGAATTTTCTTCACTGTCGGATTCACGAAATTGTTTCGAAATTATTCAAGAAGTCGACGGTTGATTAATATCGATGGTTGAATTCGATATCGCTATAGATTTTTCCCTGAAATATTTTATAACTTATTGTTACGAATGTAAGTTTAGGACATGGTACGAATGAATGCTTTGATATTTATATAGATTGTGACGTATGAACATGTGGTTTATGTTTTAAAGTGTCAAGCGAGTAAACACTTGAGAGATGTTTATGACCCCGACTTAGTGATACGAAACGAATGCCTCACGCAGCGTTTCTTTGTGGATAGTGATGAACGATAATATTAGTTTGTGTTGGGTGCTGAAGAGATAAGCAGTGCTATTAATATTACTGTGTTGCAGTGAATTGTGAGTGATCATTGCCGAAGTCATTGGATTAATAGCAAACGTGATAAATGTAAGTAAATAATTTTTATTCCGTGGGTGTTTTCTTAACATTCCCGAAATTTAACATAAGTTTTCGATTGTACATTGCTTTCGATGTCAGCTTATCCTTTCTGAAATCACAGGTCGTTTGGGATTCTACATTGCTGTTGATGCATTCAGTCTGTGTACTTCTCCGTCAATTCCTAGTAGACAGCCAGATTGTTTATCTGGTTTGGGCCTGGGTAGGTCAGATCGACTGTGTGTTGATCAATGTAGTTGTAGATAGCCGGATCGTTATCTGGTTTGGGCCTGAGCAGGACAGATCGACTGTGTGTGGATCAATGTAGTTGTAGATAGTCGGATTGTTATCCATCTGGGGAAGCGCCAAAGAATGGGTATTTATCCGAAATAAATAATACGCAAATTACAACTTCCAATTTTTTTTCTGCTTCAAATAATTTTTTCGCCAAGGGTTCATTATCTATTCCAAATTTAGTTGCAAGTGTTCCTGAAAATTCTTGACACAAAATAAGTTTGACAAATTTTTCCGAAATTAGAAGCCGTACTTCTATTTAATCTTTCTTGTTTCCAAAGTTGATTGGTAGACTGTCCTATGGTATTTTTGCAGCTTCACATCGAGTACTTTATGACCCCCGCCTATTAAAATGAACTCGTTTCCCGCCAATGAATTTGCTTATAACCGAGTTGTAACACTCAGCCAAATTATTGTTTACATCATATACGAGAATAAGACTAGATGCATGATGAAAAATTTCAGTTAGTTAATATTTCGATATCTTGATATAGACTTGTCTTGTTCATTTCTGGAACTGCATTGACTTCATTTTATTTTTGTAACCCGTTGCAAAAATATTGAAGTTAATTACAATAAGCATGTTCCCCAAACACATGGCTCGCGGATATTAATTTCTTTTTATATTATTTACATGATGCAAACTAAATTGAAAGCTATTGGAGAAAAGAATAATAATACATATATATTCTTTATTTACTTTAATAAAATTAATTTCTAAATGGAAAGTTGTTCCTTGATGTATAAGGAATATTTTGGAACAGTTACAGATCAAAATATTGATAGTTACCAGAATTACGAGTATTTGTTAACAATCACGCTACGCGGCGGTATGTTAAAAAGCATGTTCCATTATTGTTTCTATACCCTCAATTGTTGAGATAAAAATTAAAGATAATAATATTTCTCATAACTTTTATTTGAAAATGTATTTCAAAGAGAGTACTAGTTTCAAAATAATGGCTATTGATATTTCTTCTTACTATATTTATTTTTACATTCATCGTATCATCTGCGCCTGTTAATCTTTTAACAAACAAAACAATATAGGCTCAAATAATTTGGAATTTGACATTTAATAATTATTGAAAGCAATATATTTAGGGAAAAAGTGTTTCGATGGTTAGTAAAATATTATAAATTAGAAAAATAATAAAAATATTATATGATCTAAATAAAATGCGTATAAGAAGGTTCTGTGTAAGACATTGCATAGTATCACTCAGCCGTAGTAGGAGTGGAGATACTGGCACGCTTTACTTGTTAGTAAATAGAACCGAATTTTAGATTGGATTGTCCGCGAAATACTCAAAGAATGATTAGGCATTTTCACGTTTTCTCAAGAATTACTGAAAAAATTGTTCTATTTTTTGCACAAGCGTACTAAGAAAGACTCAAACTCCAACTTAAGTGAAAAACATCTTGAAAAATAATGTCGAAATACATTAAAAATAAATGGCTACGTTTGACTATTTTTAATAATTTTTTGCTAATGCCACGAACAAAATTTTGAACCTTTTTTAGTGAGACATTAAAATTTGAAAGAGATATCTCAAACAGTTTCATAGAAAACGTCAAAACGCAAATCACCTTTTTCAGTTAAAAATTTCACAGGTTTATACTACGTTAGAAAAGGCGCTCTTATACTATGATAATTGCTAAGTAGTCGCGAATTTGTGAAAAAGTGACAATAGAAATGAGTATTGGATTATTTAAATAAGGAGTTTGCGGAATCAAAGGGGAATTTTTGTTTGTAATACATGGAAAAATATCACAGATAGGTAATTTGACTGTTTCAATTCACGATGAAATTATGTTGTTTCTTTAAAGTTTATATTAAATCATGATTCAAAATGATCAAGATTTAGAATATCTTGATCATAGTACGAAGAAACGCGCCTAGAACTGATGCTGATGATTCATGTTTCTTTTAGTTTTATTGTTGCGTTGTAATAAAGAAAAACAGAAACATTGACATGCTTGATACAAATTTTATCTATTTTGAGTTCATTTTACATATAGTAGTAAAACTAAAATTTGTAGTAACTTGTATGAGTGTAGCGACAAATTGCATATTATATCAATACATAGCGTATGGGATCGAGAATCCAAGTTCGTTTGGTCCTTATCAACATAGGCTCTTTAATATTCAGCCACCATTTGACTGTTGGTTGATAAACTGTTGTCGGTATTTTATTTATTTTTAAAAACTTACATGTGTCTCTAAAAACCTAATAGAAAGTGAGATATCATGATGGCATATAATATTTGTTACAAAACTTTGAGCTATTGTTGTAGACTCTTGAGTAGGTATTGAATGGCTTGTGTGAATTTGGTTAGATCATCCTGGAAAGTTAGGATCTAAGGACAGATGTAATGACTTCTATATCGAGATAAATTTTCTCGTATATTAATTTAGAATTAGAATTATTTAATTTTCCTATCTGATTTATTTCGTTGTAAATTTTTACATGACTTTATGTATTCTTTTACGTCATTAAACATTCTATACCTTTCATGAATTTTTCGTTTACTTTGTAAATGCCTTGGTGGCTTCCAAATGGAGTTTAATGATATTCTTTTAAAACTGTTTGAATTTCTTCTTTAGTAATTTTTTTTATATTATCTTAATAAATTGAAACACAGATATTTGTATCTTTAAGATTTTTTTTTTATAATTATAGCGGATCGACTGCCAAGGTCATTACCGCTCTTTAAGATTTAACTATGTTCTTATTTAAATCCATTTTAATTTATCCAAAACACCACCAATTGCTGGCATAACTAGTTTAAATATTTCATGTTGCGAATAAAATTCTTTTAACTTTATTAAAGTTTTAAAAATGCTTTCGTAAGTAGATTTCTCATTATAATTTTTTTTTTTTTGTGATGAGATATATAATAAAACGATTCTTATCTTTCAAATATACTAAATTAAATAAATCAGTCCTTGAGAACCCGTTATTTAGTTTCATTAAAGCCCTGTAATCCCGAATTTCCTGAAAACCAAATATCCCCAAATAAAATATACAGACCTTTACTCACACCAGATATGAAAATATATAATAATAAAAAAAAGACATCCATATAACTTATTGTACTATTGAAAATGGTGACTTGGTCACCGACATGTGCACATCTAGTATTAATAAGTTAGTGAAATAAAGATTATAATTGTGTTTTAATTATTAAATAAATCGGGGTTTTGTGATGGCAATTATTCCACATTATTATATTTATCTTTAGAGATCTAATATGGGTAATATTACGAGTGAATGTGATTCTAAAAAGTGAACTGGTATTATTATTTAAACTCAAATATTATTTCACAATTTAACTCCAAATCACCATAAACGTCTCTCTTTCCAAAAATATAATAAACACTATCCAGCTTCCCCTATTCCTAAAGCCGTGTTTTCACGAAGAAATATTAAGAAATTTAAGTAAATTTCATTCCAATATTCCCCATCGGAGATTCCAAATCATGTCACTGAGAGGTTATGTCAGTACGTCTTTAAAATTAGGACATGCTCTAAAACTTGCAATTCTGTTTCCTCGACTTTTAGCTTCCAGCTATCAGAAATCGGTTTCAAGTCACGTAATTACATGTCGCACGTACTAATATTCCACATATTCGAAATTCTAACACGAGAAATGAATTTTATGTTTCCCGTTAACATGTGCCTTTTGAAAAATATTATATTAGTACATAAAATTTACTCTGAGAATGTACGTGCTCTAACGTTAAAATTCGTTTTATAGGAATATAATAAATCCCACAGCCGTATTTGAAAACTATTATTATTCTCTATTGTCAATTACATTAACGCAGACCATTTTAATTATTTTGACCTTTTTGAGGGGTCTTAACAATAAATTCTCATTTTTCTGGTAGATGCTTGATTAGAATTTGCTCTCTGCGAGTGGGGGTTAGAATTTACCAGCAACACTTCTGCTGGTCGTAAGAAGCGACCAATGGGCGAGGAAGGTATCTCTCTAAAAACACACTGCCAAAGAACACCGGAAGATTAGTGGGCCAATCTGCTGCGGAATTTTCTTTTGCTCACCCGCGTGATTTTCGTGCTTGGAGACCCATCAGGAAGAAAATGATGATCCTGGTGGTTGAGCTGACGCAACACATCACTTTAGCTTCGGATTCTTTCGAAAGGGGCGTTCAGATACTAACCTTATCTGATCAACCGGCTTGCCATTACGTTCTAAGTACCAGTAAGGTGAGTTTCACGATCCTGAAGGTAAGTTTTCAAACGTTGGAGAGAGTAGCTCGCAGCGTTCTGGAGCTTATTGTCAGGTGCGGGGGTTTATATCTCCTGGTTAGCCCTGGCGATCACACCAGCTTGTTGTGTAACGTCCCAAATTGTAGCTCCGTGGTGGGTGAGGAGACCAGCAGAATAAATTTTCCAATTTTGTTCATGGCTGTAAAACAAAAACCCCGGGGCCCCTCCCCAAAAAAGATCACGTGTCTTGTTGGAAGAGGGAGAAAATTTTTCAAAGGGGGAAAATAAGTTTTCGCCCAAGCTTTTAACAATTAAGAGAACTAAAGAAAGTAAATATATCTCTGAAGTTTCTTGTTTTGGTTTGGAGAGGAGCCTGAATGAACTTGCTGGTGGAGAACTCAAATCCACCGAACGGCTTCGTGATGGTACTCATTTAGTTGAAACGGCTAATTCTTAGCAATAAATTGTTATTAGAAGCTGTTAAATTTGAAATGCCAATTGTAGTGGCGGCGCACAGTGGTTTCAAATGCCGAAAAGCTGGCCGAAATACCCAAAATTTTACAATGTCAATTTGATTTGTAAATGGGGATGCGACGCTCAAGCAGAAATTCGATGAGGATGATAGCACAAAAACCGACGCAAATATATTTTTTGTTTCTCTCGTGTCGCTTCAGCTTTTACCTGTAAAGAAGTCGTCGCAGAAAGAAATCTCCTCGATTTTGTCGCCCTCTGAAAATCGAATTTTTAAGTGAAACTGTTGCTTCAACGAATCTTTTGGTAGATGACATTCAAAAGCAAGAGCGCAACTTGACTGTTTTCCAAACATTTGTTGATGGAAAAGAGCTGAATGTTTCATACGTCTTATCTCTCACCATGATAGATGGAAAGGTTTGCAAAGCGTTGAGTGACACTACTTCGAGTATGAGGTGCTATCCTTGCGACTGGATATCGAAACAGTTCAACGACATTGATGCTATACTGAAAAAACCGATCAAAGAAGATCATTTGCAGTTCGGCCTTTCCACTTTGCATACCTGGATTCGGTTTTTTGAGGCCCTTTTGCACATTTCCTACAAGCTTGAAGTAATGAAATGGCAAAACCGCGGCGAAGATAAGACAAAGGTAAAAGCGCGTGAGAGAAACATTCAGAAAGGATTTCGTATAGAAGTTCAAACGGCGGAAATACCGCACGTAGTTTCTTCGAGAATGCGAAAATTACGGCCTCGATAACTGGACTGGACAAATCTTTAATCAAAAGATTTCACGTTGTGCTACAAGTTCTTGCTTGCGGGTCCGACGTGAATCTCCGCAAATTCGAACAATATTGCACCGAAACAGCTCGATTATACGTGCAACTATCCCTGGTTCTGCATGCCAACAACGGTGCATAAAATTCTGATGCACGGCATTAGATTATTGGAGCTTCGATCCTGCCTATGGGACAAATGTCAGAAGAAGCGCAAGAGTCTTGCAACAAATTCATTAAACAATATCGGCAGGATTTTGCGCGGAAATCTAGTCGCGTCAAAAAGATGCAGGATGCTTTTGGTAGCTTCAGACCCTGTAATATCGAGCCTCCGAAAACTGCCGTTGAAACAGCTGAAAGCGTTACACGTTGAAGCTGTGGAGATGATAAAAGCGCCGAGCTCGGAAATTGAGAACAGCGACGACAAATCTGCACATTCGTCAGACGATGAATACTTATCTACAAAATCATGTACGTTAACGCCAACATAAATATGTGAAATAACAGATTTTGTTTTTGTACATTTTTCATTACAATTCCTAAATTCCTAAGTTCTTAGTGATATCAGAAAAGCCAATATACAAATTTTTCATGGAAATATGGCAATTTTGAACTTTTTGTCCACCATATTGGATCCTCTTTTATTTATTTTTTATTATTTTTAGTAAATATTTTACATCAGTGTTCGCAAAACAGCCAATATACCAATTTTTACGAAAATATCACAATTTTGAACTTTTTGTCCGCCATATTGGATCCTCTATTTTTTTTATTTTTAGTTAATATCTTACATCAGTGTACGCAAAATAGCCAATATACCAATTTTCACGAAAATATGGCAATTTTGAACGTTTTGTCCGCCATATTGGATCCGCCATTTTGTTTTTGTCAGTTTTTTATGATGATTTTTCATTACTTTCTTAAAGCAGCCTATACACAAAGTTTCAATCAAATACACTAGCATCTTCATATTATGACCTCCTTTTCGGCATATGGAACCACTGTGCGGCGCCCAAGTCACTCAACTCATGTCAGGGCGTAATATTATGTTACGACCTGCTATTTGTTGAGATGGACGACCGCAAACGGGGACTTGCAAGTCTCGGTGTTATAGACTGTCGACGGCTTACTCCCATGAAAAACGGCTAAGTTAGAAACACAACATCTGTTGTTTTAACTTTTGGGCTAGATAAGCTTCCGGAGAAGATTAAGGTTGGTTTTCACGGTTGTTCTGTGAGACCATACTTTCCTCGACCAATGCGATGTTTTAAATTCCAGAAGTTCGGGCACATTGTATCTCGTTGTGTCGCACAGGCTGTGTGTTCACGATACAGTGAGAAGGAGCATTTGGGCGAGGAATGTAAGGGTCCGGCCAGCTGCGTTAAATGTTTTGGCAATCATCCTTCTTTCTTTTCTAATTGTCACGAAATCAGGAAGAAAAATGGATTATTGAAATCAAAATCATAATCTAGCTTTCATATTTCTACGCCCGGAAGAAATTATAATCCTATTCCTATTTTAAGCCGTTCTTTCGCTTCAATCGCTGCAACACACAAAAATCAATTGCCATTCAATCCGACACCGTTCCTTCCCATAATATTTCTACCACACTTCCAAATTTATCTTCTATTAGAACTACCCATTCTAAATCTAGTGTTACTTCTAATTTAAAACCTATTTCGAATCCAGCTACCAAAATTAAAATTTTATCTAAAACGAAAGTTAACGCCAAACCAAAGATCAAAATTTAAAGGCAAGTCCTACTTCGCCGAAAATAATTTCAACAGACGGTATTTCGTACTGATGTGCCTACTGATGGCCAAGCTTGTGGTGGAGTAGCGATTCTGGTTGGCGAAAATGTGTATTGTGAGGAGATTGCTTTAAATTCCCGATTGCAAGCTGTTGCTGTCCGTGTCTCTATTTTTTTTTTTTTCTGGTCACTTTGTGTTCTATCTATCTTCCGCCAAACGACTGTCGATGTACGTGATATCGTTGATTTAATTGATCAATTGCCAGATCCATTCATTCTTATGAGTTATTTCAACGCCCATAATCCTGAATGGGGATCAAGAACGATTAATAAACGCGGTAGACGTTTGAAACATCTATTCACCGCAAGTACACATGTCATCTTAAATGATGGAAGTATGACACATTTTTCTGTTGCGTGGAGATCTTTCACTGCGATTGATCTAACGATCTGTTCTGCAGCTATAGCTTTTTTGTTTGAGTGGCATGAGCACTCGAACTTACATCAAATTGACCACTTTCCGATAATTTTGAATGTTTTGCAGGGCTGATTCTGATACTCGTTGTCCAAAATGGACCTTAAAGCGCGCGGATTGGAATCTATACTCGGACTTGGCTGTATTTGGTGAAAATGTTTTCGTTGATGTGGACGACCATGTTCGGTATTTCACGGATGCAATCAAATCTGCTGCGCAAAAAAGTATTCCTATAACACCTATTTATTGTAATAGAATACCCGTTCCCTGGTGGAACGAGGCGTGCAAGGTTGCTATTCGGCAAAAGCGACGTATTTTCCACCTTTTAAAGCGATATATTACCACCGAGAATATGATAACACTACTTCCAAGCCAAAGCAAAAGCTAGAAAGGTTGTTCGGAAGAGTAAGAAAGCGTCATGGTAGAAATATATTTCTTCTATTACAAGCTCCACTCCAGCTTCTAAAGTATGGGAGAAGGTCACCACTTGGCGTTTTGGTATTATGCGCACTGTACACTCCTGGGGCTTGAAAGGTAATCTTCCTATATTTCTTGAGAGATTTCTTTCCTTAAGAAAGTTCGTGTGGGAAATGATCTCTCCAACATTTTTACTCAAGGAAACGGAGTACCGCAAGGATCTATTCTAAGTGTCACGTTGTTAGCCGTGGCCATCAACGGTGTAGCCCAGTGTATCCGCTCACCTGTGCAGGGATCCTTTTATGTGGACGATTTAGCGATTTTCTGCAGTTCTCACAATATTGCTTCCATAGAGCTGCAGATAACTACCAATTGTCTTCATACTTGTGCCACAGGGCAAGGTTTCACATTTTCTGCGGCTAAAACAGAGTGAAATCACTTCTGTCAACGCCGCCACCATCATTTAGATCCTATTCTCTCTCTCAACGGTACTGATCTTCCATTTGTGGAAACTGTCCGTTTTCTAGGTCTTCTATTTGCAAGAATCTTAACTGGTGTGCTCATCTTGTGGCTTTGAAGGCAAAATATCGGCTTTGCCTAAGTCTGCTGCGAATTATAACTTCTAAATCGTGAGGTCCCAGTAGAATTTCTATGCTGCGCTTGTATCGGGCATTGATACGTTCCTAGCTGTAGTAAGGCTGTATCGCTTACGCGTCTGCCAGGCCATCCAAAACTATTAATACGATACACCATACTGGTATTCGTCTTTTTACTGGTGCTTTTCGTACCAGTCCAATACCAAGTGTATTTCGCGGACCTTCTCTGTATGATCGTCGCAGGCTTTTGACCATGATATACACGGCAGCCATAAAGTCGAAACCATATCACCTGGTTTTTGACACTGTCTTTGGTCAACTGTTTGCGGAGGTTTATGACAGAAGGGCTCGTTCGGTGGTTTCCTTTTCTATCAGATCTCGCAATATTTTTGGAGAAATTAATTTTGAACTACCTTCAACTCCAGACACTTCTTTCAGCCCCTTTCCGCCTTGGATATTTTCTCGTCCGAAAACGAACTTTGCTCCTTCAAAGTTAGATCGATCCCATGCAATTCTAACGTGAGTTTTCCCGAATCATTGCCAACTATCGGCAATGCATTCGCATTTACACCAATGGTTCAAAGAGTAACGACAGAGTTGCATGTGCATTTATATCGGCAAGAGATGCATGAGAGTTTCGACATCATGAACTATCGTTCGTGTACACGGCATAGCTGTATGTACTCTACGAAGCACCTCTCTATATTTGCAGACTCGCACGTAATTCTTTCGTTATTGTGTCGGACTCAATGAGTGCTTTGAAAGCAATTGATTCTTTGTACCCTAAACATCCTCTCTTGCAGCAGATACAAGCAACCTTGATGACACTATCGTCAAAAGGGTCTATCGTGCGCTTTATTTGGGTACCGAGTCATGTTGGTATTCGCGGGAATGGAGCAGCTGATGCAACAGCTAAACGAACTTTGTCCAAGGCCACCATTGATTATGATCGGGTGCTAGCTGATGATCTCAAGGGTCATTATAAGCAACTGATCATAAATCAGTGGCAAGAAAGTGGAAGTCAACTAGAATTCTATAAACTAAGGAATGTCAAGCAAAACGTGAAACCATGGGATTCTTCTCATAGGGCATCCCGAAAGGAGGAGGTCGCTGTGGCGAGACTCCGGATAGGACATACCTGATGGATACATGGCCATCTTCTGCGCCGTGAGAAGGCTCCGCTGCGCGAAACGTGTGACACTGCTTTGTCAGTGGCGCACGTTTTATTGGAATGCTCCCAGTTTACCGGGCAGCTAAACAGGGCGGGTCTGTCACTTGACCTGTCGGTGGTCCTTGGTCACCATGCGACTATCATTGATAAAGTCGTTTTGTTCCTCAAGCATACAGGTCTATTTGCCTTCATTTAATATTGATACTTTTATACATAATTTTATTTATATATTTATAATTTAGCCCTCCTTAATAGTGTTTTTTTTTGTTTTACAATTTAAAAAATATGCATTATATACATCTTTATTAATATTTTACAATTTAATTAACATCGTATCCGTGCACGTTTATTTCATCAAATTTTATTTAATGAAATAGAAGTTTTGAGAATTTATATTGCATCGTGGGAGCATAGTTTAAAACAACCCAGAATTGTCCAATTCCAAATTCTAACCTAAAAACGAAATCAAATCCACATTCTCTAAAAATTTTTTCAAATATGCGCTACTTATCGTATAGCTTAATGGCTGTAATCAACCAGTAACAGATGATAGGTGCAATGTAACCGACATTGGTATCTGTAGTGTTCTGAGGTTGGTGACAATGACGAAGTCAACTTCGCATATACATGAAAACGGTTGTTGTCTGTGTAATAATAAATCCTATTCTTTTGAAATATAAGAACAAATACACATATCTGTAAAACCAACTGTACCGGTTACTAATGCGCTAGTAAGCGAAAAACCGAAAAACTAAATTAAAAAAATATGTCAACTTTAAATTCTTTAGCTATTCCAGCTTTTATTTTTTTATTTAAATTTCTATCTAATAAAATAAGAGAGAAAAAATTATTAAAAATAGGCATTTATTTGACCCAAAAAATTGAAACATCGCCTTAAGTTAAAATTGAAGAGTGCTTAGATTTTAGCGCGTGTAGAAAGAAACGAACTTATATTTCCTATACTATGCGAAATATGATAAATCTAAATAAAATACATTTATGCTACTTATTACATTTCTTATACAATTATTATATTAAATGGAGTTCATAACTCTTCCCCCCTTATAAATTGAATGAATGATTTTACGATTCATTCTTTCTATTTTTAATTCTCTCAGAACGACGACGTTTTGGTGATTCAGGAGACGATATTATTTCATCCGTACCGCTAAGATATTGAACTGAAGTTGAAGAGGAAGAATCAACTCTATTATGAAAAGTAATGTATAAATTAGGTAAACAACCACAACTACGTTTTCTGGATTTACAATATAGAATGTCAATAAGACATAAATACATACATATATAATATAATATAGAAATGAATACGATTTTTTTTTTTGACGTCAGCAATTCATCAGCAGATTTTTCAATTTTCGACAGTTTATGAGTGGCTGAATGCAACTCGTCTAAGTCAAGAGTTGATTTTCTATACAAATGGTCCAATGTAATTTAAGATAAATTTAATCGTTTATTATCGGTTTCAATCAACCTAGTTTAATTTAAAAGGTGGAATTTATTCCAAGTTTACGTTACCAGTATATAATTTTTTTGAAGTTTGTAATGCTGATGATAAATATGCCTTGCAATCAGAATTTAAGTTAATCGAACATGTTCCAACTAATTTTACATCCTTAGCGTTAGTGTGTTTTTCGTTTTCTCATTTGTTGTTGTTATATTGCACTCACGTTAACGATGATTATTCACGTTTATAGTTATTTACAACACCTAACCTAATTTTGTTGGACTGAACACAAGATGCTACTGAATTGTGTTATCCCGTGCTGAGCAAATGTTAGACTGAACTGACTGTTACACTATGGAAAGGGCTACAAAAATAGATAAGACGAAAGAAGTGGAGTAACAATGGTTGAAAGATAACTCTGGGAATATCTAAATGTGTGGTTACGGTAATATTTCGGGAATTATAGCAATAACGCATTCGACTGATTGCGAGTAAAATGAAATCTGACGGTGACTCATATGCATGAATGCTCGGTAAATATACGCGAACACTTAGGTTCTTTTAAAGATTTACAACTAATAGTTAATGTTTCTGGTTATTCTAGAATATAAATCCATGTATTGGATTTTAGCAATTGATTCCATACAGTAGAAACATTCAAATTTATGCGACGTATTATTTTGCACACTTACAACACTTTAAGTATAGAAAACCAAATTTATTTAAAAAATTTCGGCAATTATTTATTAGATATGTTTCTTATTAATATAATTTCAAGAAAAGAAAATAAAAATGTCAATTGTAATTATATTTAAGAGTATTGTCTTTATAATAGGTACCGAAAACAAAGAACAATCAGTTTAATACGATTTTGATTCAATATTTCGTTGGCGATAGAAAGCTGGATTTAGTACTTTGTCGGATTACCTTTACATTTAATAACAGGTTGCAAACGATCTTGCATTGATATTACGAATTTTTTTGTTACTTCTGGTAATATTTTCGTCCAATCTTCCATAGTTCCATTTTCAGACCATTCTTGGTCGTAACCTTGTGGTTACAACGATTTTTTCTATTCAAATGTTCCCATAAATGCTCAATAGGGTTTAGATGTGGTCTTCGAGCTAGTGTTTCAATAACTTTAAGATAGTTATATAGTAGCCATGTGTGTACAATCAAAGTTTTGTGCTTCCGATCATTGTCTTGGCGTAAATGTAAAGTGTCTTCTATGCCCAAGTATCGAGCAGAAGCCATTAATTTGTTTTTGAGGATATCTAAATAAATCCATATGTTCATATTTATTTCGATCAATTAAAATTTGGCAGTTGCTTCGTAACCCATTGAGCCCCAAACCATTACGTTAGCTCCAGCGTGTTTGACAGTTGCACATAGGTTTTCAATTTATAAGCTTCATCACCATATTTTCTCTTGTTTTTTATCACTCTGGAATTATATAAATTTACTTTCATCTATGAATAAGCCATTTTCGTCATAGTCCACTGTTTCATCCTTATGCTCTCTGGAGACACTGATAAATATCTTTCTACGGGATAACGGTGAAATGTAGCCATTTCCCTTAATAATCTTAGTATATAAGTTGAATTCACGTTCACACGTTTAAATTTAAATACAATTTAGGTAAATTCAATAGCGGTAAGCATTTAATTTCTTTTTATTTCAGGCACAATATACCTTTCCATAGACATTGTTTTTTTTTCTCGAATCTACTGTACTAGCACTATTTTCTATTCTACCTTCTTTTTAGTATCCGTAGCCATTTTTTTGGAATGTAGACTTAACAAAATATAAAATTTGAGCTATTTACTGTAAAGCCTTTCTTTTTTGCTATGGAAAATGAAGTCATTTCTCTAGTGTAAGTGTGAAAAAATCTAATATTTATAGATCTTGGACTATTTATCTTTATGTATGGTCTCTACCAATGTATATCAATGACTAAGCATGGATAGAAAATTTATTTGGGTACTTAATTCAGCATTACATTACTATAATATTGCAATTTTTAAATTCGTATAAAATAGAATTGCTTTTGGTGCAAATTATAAAGACAATATTCTTCACACTATTACAGGCGGCATCTTTACTTCCTTTATTTGAAATTATGTAAATAAGAAATGAATTTAATGATTTCTTTAAGAAAAAATGAAGATCTATTCTCTTTTAATAGATAAATTGAAGAAATTGTATAAAATGATACGTTGTATAAAACTGAATGTTTCTAATATTATTTTGTAATTTTACAATTCTTTCATCGCAATTGGTTGGTAAATTTGTTGGTAGGTGAAACAATTTGACTTCACATATTTCACCAATGTGAGTTAAGTGTAGAGGTTGAGTTTGTTTACAGACATAATTTTCGCGATTTTTTTATTTTTTTATTTATTTCTTATGAAATATCTTGCATTACAATATAATTTTGTTAATATCGTTCATTGCTAAATATTCAGCTGAGGGTTGAATAAATAGATAATTATTATCAACTTGCCTAACTGGCAAAAGAATTAAATGACAATTAAAAATATAAGGCTGTACTAGTGGAGTTTCAATAATATAAATAAGTTTCCTTCCAACATATGCTATGTTGAGATCGATCAAATTCAATAACAAGTGTGCATTTTCAAAGTTCACAGTAAGTGGAAAATCTAAGTCATTTGGGACACAGTGCGAAATGTCTTGTAATTCTTTAGTAAATAGTTTCTGAGTTGTTATTGAAGGGTGAGTTATTCCGTTTTTTGCCAATAATACTGCTTCAATTAATTTTGCATTTTCATTTTGGTATTTTGTGACTAAAGAGGTAAGAAATGCAAAGTGTTAGTCTACATCTTGTTTCATTTCTAAATAAGCTGTATCTTTAATAACGGTGTTTAAATATTTTTCTAAATTTACTGTGTTATTGTTTAAAATATTTTCGTTTCTATTTCAATTTACAATGGTTGAATTAAAATTTTTGACTGTCGTTTGAACAATGTGAGATTGATCTATAAGCATTTTAATTAGATCTCTCTCGTCTTGCGACAATTTTGAAATTTGTTCATTATAATAATGTGCGTCATCATTATCTAGTACCAAATAAAATTTTTAAGCCTGTGCCCATAAAATCGAAGCATCCAAGTTTAACCCGGTTTTAGTATTTTGGGATTTCGTGTCCTAAAATTGAGAAAGTACTTCAAGTTGAGTTTGAATCTGAGACAATGCTTGTTGTGCTAAATTAAGTCCTGATGAGCAAATAGTACTGTTTACATTTTATTTAAAATTTCTGTGGTTACAAATCTTTTCAGTTTTATCATAAAATTTATTAAGCTGATTTAGTTTTAAGTTCTGAATTGATAAATCTAAGTAAGTAATCAGTTTCATTGCTCGTTATATATGCGTAAGTTACCAATTTTTTCGAAATGAATACCTTGAGTGTATTTGTAGGTCGTAATACTGTAATGAGGGTTGAAATATATTATTTCGAAACATAGTAAGATTAGGAATCTGAAACAAATGATACATCATCGGAAAGTTAAGTATTTAAAAGATTTGACTTTAGGTAATGATTAATAAATTTTAATTTATGTTACAGACTTCAATCGATTAGCATGAACTTTAGTATTTTTCCGATTGATTTTAATTGTGAAGATAACTGGAGAATCCTGACTAGTTATTAAGTACGTTCCTGTGTAATGAGGAGTAAATTTTCTACTTCGATGTAGTAATATTTTTAATTTAATAAATATACTTGATCACCAACTTTGAATGAAGGTGACCTAGTGTTGTTGTCACATAATTCAAAACTATGATGTTTTGATTTAAGAACGTTCTCTCTTGAAATTTTGCTTCACATTTGAATTTTTTATTTTAAGTTATTTAAGTACGCTGTATAAGAAAGTATTGTAATCATGAAAAATTTCGATCTCGATATTTTAACGAAAATATACGTTCTGAACTTCCCTGAATCGATTCCAACTATTTTTGGAATGACGTGCGTCTGTGTGTGTGTGAGCGCTCTGCAGCCCAAACGGCTATAGGGAAAATTATGAAATTTTAAACTTAAAACTTGTATTCCTGGTAAGAAAACCTCTTAACTCTAGTGATTTTTTACTCAAAAATTGTTGCAGTTACAGAAAAATTGTTACATTAAAAATTATCGATATTAGCATTTTGTACAACTTTTCTTTGAAAGTTTTTTTCCCAAACGGTACCGGAAACAAGAAAATGGGTCCTTTGATTCTAGGCTAAAAATTTTGATAATATTTATTCGAACGACCAAATTTATCACACGTAAAACATTTTTTATTTGGGTTAGAATTTTGTGAATATTTATTAGTTTCCAATCTACTTATCATTTCGCGTTCTTCTTCTAATGCTAAATCGAATGCATCTTCTAAGATGTTAGGTTTCTGTGATTTTTCTAATGTTATTTAAGGGTATTTCAATCCTGCTATAAAGACATTTCATGTTAGTCTTCTAATCAGTTTTTCGGGTCATATCATGATCAATAGAATTTGACAACTTAACCATACAATTTTCAATTCTACATACGAACTAACTGTTTCTTCACGATTTTGTATGCAAGAATGGAGTTCTAAATCCCATTATCCTTGTGATGTAAGTAACACGTATGACACTTAAAACTTTAGGAGCGATTATCTCAGAAATTTGTTTTCAAAGTCGGTGACCAATTTCTCAAATGCCATACATCCGATTTGTCTGATTTTTGTTTCTCATGTTCAGAACTTTTTTCTTCTACTACTTTTTCGTCCCTTATTATATTTTTCACAGCCGATCAAGGACAGATTTTTAGTGTAAAAATGTATACCTTGACTTTGCAGGGCCGACATTTTGTGAACAGCAAAACTATACATAGATCAAAATTTGGAAAAAAAGGACTTTATTATATGCATATTGAGCCGGGCTATTAAATTTTTTTACGAGCTCTTCAGTCCTTTGCGGCCTGATCAATATCTTCTGTATTTTTTAAATTAAAATCATGAACTAAACAAATTTTGATTTCATATACGAACAGCTAGAGAAGTACGTAGGTTTTTTTCTTATAATGATTTTTGCAGAAATAGCATACCTGTAAAAAAAATCTGTCAAAAATCGCTATAAAATCACCCAAAAATTGCTAATAACAATTGAACCATGCAACATAATTAAAAAATCCTACGTTTTTCCATGAAATAAGTAGTTTTAAATATACAGTTAAATTTTCAAGTCAATCGGTAAAGATTTATCCGAGTTATCGGTCCGGCCAACTTGAAATAAGTTTAAAGTTTCAAGTCGTAAAGCTGTAGCGTTATTGCGCTCGGGCCATATTCGAAATTCAGACTCTTTTAGAGTTTACCGGGGCATAAACGTTAGCATATTATTTTCAAGATACTAAAGAATAGATTACGCAAAAAAAAATTTTTTTGCTGATCTCGAAATCTAAAGGTTAGCATAACCCCTTAATATATTTATTAGTTATTGTTAAACATGAGTATCGGTCTACACGAGCTTCTTTTAATATTTAATTGAAATTAGTTGAAATTAGGTTGACTCTGCTTCTGCACTGCCGTTTTTGTCTGTTTTTGATGTATTTATAAATTCAGGTTTCTGATGGGACGTGGAATTTGCAAGTTTTAAGTTAAAATTGAAAATTGCTTGGATTTTAGCGCGTGCAGAGTGACATGAACTTCTGTTACCTATACTAGGTAAAGTTTAGTATGCGAAATATGATAAATCTAAATCAAATACATTTATGCTACTTATTACATTTCTAATACAATTATTATATTAAAAGGGGTTCATAACACAAGTTTAATGACATGATCAGTAATAACATGTCCTAAATGCTAAATTTGTTTGAAGTTGGCACTCGCCTGGTTGCAACGTTAAATTTTGTTGAGTTAAGGGATCAGGCCACTAGAAAAAAGAGGTCTTCTTTCAAGATTTTTTTTGACGAATGTTTACATCTTGTATAAAAATCGTTAACATGTCTTTATTAAAAATTATTAAGTTATTTCATTACCAAATATATGACATTAGGGGCGCTAGTGTCGTCTAACCTATGAAGGTTTTTAGAAGTAGCACTAATCGGGCGAAAGGGTTGAGCAGCCACTAATTGACCTGGGACGAAAACGAGAATTATAAATCTGCAATATATAAGCTATCGGACTACGTAGCCGAATTTAAAAATATTAATTTTTGTAGAAATGACATGCGATTCAAAAGAGAGTACGATTTTTAGCTAAAAATTGCATATGAGTTTGTTTATTAAAAAAAACTATCAACAATAAAAAATTTGTCTATTAATTAAGACGATAAAAGATACATGTCTATTGACTTGTATAAGCGTACTGTTTTAGCCCAGTTTCAAGAACACGGTTTGGAGAAAAACGCGTTTAAAGATCTAGTTGTAGTTTCTGGTTGAATGCTTGCATATGGGAGGGCGCTGATAGTCGCCTAATATTTTCTCCAAATAACAACGTAAAGAACATTTTGTCGAGAATATTTTGAATTGGCCCTTATGCCTTATAACTTTAAGTATCATTTAAGAAAATTTTCGATATTTTTAATTCTCTAGAGTGGCCTAACCCCTTTCATTTGAATACGTTATTTAATTTTTACTTTCTTATACGCAGTATAAGTAAGTATTGTATTCATGAAAAATTTCGATTTCGAGATTTTAACAGAAATATACGTTTTGACCTTCCCTGAATCGATTCCAACTATTTTTGGAATGGCTTCCATCTATGTGTGTGTGTGTGTGTGTGTGTGTGTGTGTGTGTGTGCGCGCGTGGGTGTGTGTGAGCGCTCTACAGCCCAAACGGCTAAAGGAAAATTATGAAATTTTAAACTTAAGATTTGTATATGCCTGGCAAGAAAACCTCCTATTTTTGTAAACAATATTCCGACCGGAAGTACATGCTTACTCTAGTCATTTTTTGCAGTTTCTGCAATTACTCGAAAACGGTTGCAGTTACAGAAAAATTGTTACAGTAAAAATTATAGATATCTTAAACGGTTCCGGAAACAAGAAAATGGCTCTTGAAATTTCTTCATATTACATCTAATTTTAAATAAATCGTATCATCTGCGCCTGTCAATTGTTTATCAAAAAAACAAAACAGACTTAAATAATTTGAAGTTTGACATTTAATATTTATTTAAAGAAATATATTTAGCGTAAAAGTGTTCCAAAGGTCAGAAAAAATATTATAAATAAGAAAAATAATGAAACTATGATGAGGTTTAACCCATATGCGTATAAGAAAATTCGGTGCATGACACTGCTGATGTTTTTTTAATGACCAAGAACCGGGGACTGGAATCCACCGTCAACTAGCTCATTATTTTCTGCTTTATCGCAGGATTATAAGACATGGTGGGGTTGCTACCTCCGTCAAACACCCCGTCCGCCAACGCGGACAGTTAATAAAAAAAAAGAAATTTGAAAAACCCACCTGATTTAGGGAAACGTAGCCTAAACTACGAAAAAAACCAAAATCTGAATAAATTCAGACGAAAATCGACCAAAATGACACAATAAACACGAAACAAACACAAACAAACAAGAAAAAAACCACAGCTTAATGTGTACAATGTAAATGTTTACGTAAAGAGGTCACGTAAAAAACGTCCGCTCACTCTAGCATCTAGTACATGACTTATTTTATTATTATTTTATTTACATTTAGGATCGACTACTATGGTCATTACCGCTTGTAGAGTTGAAAGTGAAAAATAATATATGTAAAAGAAAACCGGATTTCATATAACAAGAGAAATAAAAAACTAACAAAGATTATAAAAATGAACCAATTGAGAAAATATAAAGTAGAAAATAAAATGTTGTTAGGGTTAAATTATATTAAAATATACTCTGTGAAAAGACTATGAAAACATCAGTTTTAGCATAAATAAAGCGTAAAGAAAAATGTGATACTTTCATATATGTGAAAAAACATTACACAGCTGGAATGCGCAAACACCAGTGAAGATTTGAGGTCTTTTATAGAGACCACAAAAACCACAACCTCGGCTGATACATAGTGTGGAGAAAAAAGGAAAAGAAATGGTAAATGAAATACTAACATTTATGAAACGAAAACAAAAGAAGAGAACCCTTTCAGATTTGCAAGTGAGTGAGACAAGTATGGCTTAATCTCAGACGTGAGATGACTACTTGCTCAAACCTTCTAAGGCGGAGCGGTGATGGCAACCGCTTCACTGACAACTTTACACGTCGTAATTTACTCGTAGTTAAGTTCCACTCTTCCTGCCATAACTTAAGACAATGCCCTCAACACATCATCGGCGCGCAAGGGATGACGGACAACGTAGTGGCCGTTGGCTACTCCAAGAGCAGCTCGGTCGGCCAGAGTTTACCCGGTATCCCAGCATGTCCGGATATCCATTTTAGTACATCTCTCTAGCTCCCGTAATCTATCGATTTCTCCGCGGATGTCCAAAACGGTTAGATCTGTGGAAAATCTGCTACCGATGCCTAAGATAGAACTCAGGGAATCGGTGCAGATGAGCAGGTGACGTCGCTCATCGATTGCTTGACGGGAGTGTCGAAGACTGTAGAGAATACCATATAGCTCAGCAGTGTACACTGAGCATATGGCGGACAGTGTGAACGACTGGGATACGCCGTCAGTCACGAAGGCGCAGCCTGTACCGGTTTCTGTCTTGGAGCCATCAGTATATGTGTGTTGAAAGGCTGTGTACTTTTGCAATTGAATGAAGAACCCAATCAAGTATATGGCGTTAGGAGTAGAATCATTTGGCAAGAGAAAGAGATGCCCATGGAGGGATGTTGGTAAAAATTCTCGATAAAACCGTCCCTTGGTTGTCAATGATGGTATTTAACAACCTTGGAAGTTTCAGTGCAAGCGGATAGAGAGAAGTTGAACTGTTAGTATATAGATGATTAAACTCTCGGTTATTGAAAAATGTGGAATGGTTTATATGCTGCGTGAGCGAAAGAACTTTGCAGACGTACCTCAAACCAAGTTTCATGTACCTTATGTGAAGTGGCGATACACCGGCTTCACAGTGAAGGCTTGCAATTGGGGTAGTCCTGAACGCACCGAAGACTGCTCGAATGCCAGCATTGTGCACGCTTTCTAGCTTCTTCAAGTGAGAAGCACTAGCAGTGTACACAATGATAGCACAGAAGTCTATTCTGGATAGAACCAGACTGACGTAAAGTCGCAGCAGAGAGTCCCTATCGGCTCCCCATTATGGGGAGGCAATACACTTGATAGCATTCAATGACATTCGGCACTGCGCAGAAACAGTGTTGATTTGTCTCAGCCATAAAAGACGACGGTCGAAAATTATTCCCAAAAACTTCACCTCATCCACTATCCGCACTGGTGTATCGTAAAGCAATACAACAGGACAGTTGTGTGCTTTACATAGTCGACAGAAGTCGATAGCACAGGTTTTCGAACGAAAACCACGTTTGGATGCAGCCAAAGAAACTAAGTCAACAGCTTGCTGTAATCTCTCCTGACAGAGATCAAGAGACTGAGATGAAGGGAAGATCGTGAGGACATCTACATAAAGACAATAATCAACAATATTTGGCAGGTTGAACACTGTTGTGATTAATGATTTTATTAATGATTTTATTTAGGCTGTGATATTTATGTGATTGGCAGGGTAACAATACAACAATTAAAAATGAAGAAATATTTATATAAACAAGTCAGTCAAACACCGAAGCTGTTTCTATCGACAAGTTTTATTCAGCCTCGTTTGTAAAACACTTGTGTCAAATAAAATATAAACTAATCTTCAAACTTATTAATATATTGTCTTTTCTTTTTCTTCGATTTCAAATAAGAAAACTCATCAGGTTATGGGCCCAGGTCATGCTGTGGAAAATTGAATTTTGGAATCAAGAGAAAAATTCACAATAGCCAGAAAAGTCAGCAGTCAGTAGTAAGCAAAGTTAGAAACGGACGAACAACGTCATAAGTCACAAGATTTAAAATTTATAATCATGGATTCAGTAAAGTCTCATATAGAGTTACTATCTGAAGTTGCACAAGGAAATGTTAACTATGTATCGTGGCGTTTCAAAATAGACTTAACTTTGAAAATGCGTGATGTTTATGATATAGCATCAGGTATCATTGTCAGAACCGCCGGTGATCTCGCCGATATAGTAGTAAAAGCGTGGATAAAACAAGATTTAGAAGCACAAACAATTATAGGGCTAAATGTCAGTGGCAATATTGCAAACAAAATTGCAACTTGTAAGTCGGCAAGAGAAATGTTGGACAAATTGATCTCAACTGCTGTTTAGCAAAGGAAATTTTTTTGTTATGAGTATGATTCAAGTAAATCAGCTGTACACAGCTGTATGGAAATTCTACAAATCGTCGAAAATTTAGCAGCGGATGGGGATAGAATGCAAGACAGTTGGATTATGACACGCATTCTGAACATGCTACCTCCGAAGCTTCATCACTTCAGGACTGCATGGGACAACGTCGCCGCCGCTGAGAAAATGATCGACATACTGACAGAGCGACTTAGACTAAAAGAGGATCGTCTCATTGAAAGTGAACAATCAAACGGATCAACAACAACAAACGCATTATTTGTCAAGACAAGCGTGAAGTCGGGACAGCACAGCTCTATCAAACAGGACAACATGTCTACAATTTGCTTCAAATGTTAACAAAAAGGACATATGAAAAGGAACTGTCGCAATAAACCATGTGCCAAGTATATCACATACTGCAAAAACAACTACGCCTGCAACACATGTGGGCAGAAGGGTTACTTTGCTAAGGATTGTATGAGAAGACAGGACAACAGAAATGGAAACGAAGCAATGGATAGAAGCGATTCAAGACAGTCAAACCGAAGAGCACTAGCAACCGTGGGTCTTTCAAACGCAAAACTGACCGACATCGAGTCCAGGAAGAATTCACGAAACTGTTGATACCAGAACTGTGCCGCAACACAACACATGACATCACTCAGGAATTGGTTCACTGATTTTGTCAATTTGGAGAGTTCGTCTGTTGTACTCATTAGAGATGCAACGAGATTGAAGGGAACAGGCATTGGAAACGTTGAACTGGAAGCTTTCAACGGCAGAGACTGGTACAAGGTAGTAAAGGACATTTTTTATGTACCCAAGTTGAGCTTCAATTTATTTTCGGTGGAACAAATTCTGGATAAGGGCTATATACAAACTGCAGATTGCGACAGATCGATCTTTAAGACGTCAGATATGAAAGAAATCGTAGCAATGGCGGTACGTGACGGATGTTTATACAAGATGGAGCTACGACGAGAGGAATTGGAACAGTGTCTTGCTGTCACTTCAATCAAAAGCTGGCACGAAAGACTAGCGCACCAGAATATTCGACACGTCAGGAATATTCTTGACAGAAACAAAATTACGTACACGGACGACTGGAATAATCGAGTATGCGAAGGATGCATTTTTGGTAAGCAGCATCGAGTGTCCCATCCAATCAACGAAAAAGTTGCTATCCAGACATTGGATCTGATACACGTTGATCTAGGCGAGATGAACAAGCCGTGTCTTGGAGGAGCGAAGGATTTTCTCCTTTTTAAGGACGACTTCTCACACTATAGAACCGTATACTTTCTGAAAAAGAAAGATGAGGCTCCTAGAAACTTGGAACAATTCATCAAACTTGTCGAAAATCAATTCGGAAGAAAAGTTAAAAGTCTAAGGTCCGATAACGGGAAAGAAATAAAAAATGCAGAAACGAAGAAATTTCTGGACGAGCTGGGAATTTTTCACACTTTCTCAAATGCATACACGCCGGAACAAAATGGAAGAATAGAAAGAGAAATGAGGACAGTGATTGAGTCAGCGCGGTCCGTCATTCACGCACTCAACTTGAATGAAAATTTGTGGGCCGAAGCTGTGAATTACTCTGTTTTCACGTTAAACCAGACGGAAACAAGCTCCGAAAAAGGGAAAAGTCCGGCAGATCTATGGTTCGGGCGACAGATAAAATTAAACAAATCTTTCTGATGCAGCTGTTATGTGCTGACCCCCACACATAAGAGAACAAAGATGAATCCAAAACCGAAAAAGGGAATATTTGTAGGATACGACTGGAATTCCCCATGCTACAGGATCTACATGACAGGTAAAAAAGATGTTATTTGTTCAGATAATGTCATCTTTATAGAAGAAGAAAATGAATCCAAACTCGTGGAAGTAGAGGTAGCAGTAAGGAGCAGAGCAACGACAGAATCACCCACAGATTCGGAGTCAGAAGTAATGAATGATGACGAACCGGTCGATCGCGTAAATATGCCAGACGAACAACAGAGAAGATCAGGATTACGCAGTCGTCAAGACTTAAAACCGCCGTCGAGATTTAAAGACTACGTGATGGGCTATATCTGTGATGGAAGCAGCGTCAATGTGGCCATGTTTGGCGAGGTAGAAGATATTTCGATTTCAGAGGCCCTAAGAGATGGAAATTGGCTCCGAGCAATGAAACAAGAACTTAAGTCTCTGCAGAAGATGAAAACATGGACATTAATGGAATGCCCAAAAGAAGTAAGACCATTAGCATGCAAATGGATTCTGCGTGAAAAAACGAACGGAAAATTGAAAGCAAGACTAGTAGCACGGGGTTTTGAACAGCAAGAGGGTATCGACTATTTTGAAACCTTCAGCCTCGTAGCTCGCCATGCATCCATTCGGCTAATTCTGAGTCATGCAGCCTCGGAAAGACTGAAACTCATTTCGTTTGACGTGACCACAGCCTTCTTATATGGGGACCTGGAGGAGGTTTTGTACATGCTGCAACCTGAAGGTTTTGAAGACGGTACAGGTAGAGTCTGCAAACTAAAAAAAAGCCTGTATGGACTCAAACAAGCCCCGAAGAAGTAGAATGAAAAGATTGGAAGCTTTCTAGAGAAAATCGGACTGAATAGCACAGATGATGATCCCTGTGTTTATTACAATAATACAAGAACTATAATGATGACATTATTCGTCGACAACGGTCTAATTGTTGGGAAAGACAGACAGGAAATCTATCATGTTCTGGAAAGGATTAATAAGAGTTTTGAAATTACATATAATCGACAGATCCAGAACAAAATATCATATCTCGGAATGGATATTCGAGTTGAACCGGAAAGAATTTCTGTGAGTCAGGCAAAATATACACAGAAAATTCTACAACGCTTCGAATGTAACTCGTGCAACCCTGCATCAACGCCCATTCAGAAAGGCATGATTACGGAAGGTACGAACCGAATAAACGACAAGCCCGTGTCTACTGACACACCGTATCGCGAAGCTATTGGGAGTCTTCTTTATCTCTCCACAACTTCTCGGCCGGACATTGGGTTTGCCGTGAATTTTTTGAGTCGTCAATGCAAGAAACCTATGTCATGCCATTGGAAAATGGTAAGAAGAATTTTTCAGTATCCCAAGGAAACGATCAAAGCCGGGATTTTCTTCAATGGAGGTACTACACTGGAGGCCTCGGACTACGGAGGAGACGCCGAAACGGGACATTCGACGAGTGGAGTTCTTCTGAGACGAGGAGGACCAATCGTTTGGTATACACAAAAGCAGCATCTCGTCGCCACTTCGACGGCCGAAGCAGAATGCAGAGCTGCTGTCTCGTCCATCGATGAAGTCAGCTGGATCAAAAGGATCGGCCGTGAACTCCAGATTCTTGACTCGGACTCACCCATCACTTTGTTCGTGGATAACCAGTCTGCTATACACATGTTACACAACGCCCATGAGGGCAAAACCACGAAAGGCAAAAGACATATAGAGATTCCCAGAAAATTTATCCAGGAAAACATTGGTAGGACTGTAAACATTAAGCATGTACAAAGCAGTGAGCAACTTGCTGACATACTTACCAAGCCACTTAGTGGAAACGTATTTATAAAACTTCGTTCTAAAATTATTAAGGAGGAATGTTGTGATTAATGATTTTATTAATGATTTTATTTAGGCTGTGTTATTTATGTGATTGGCAGGGTAACAATACAACAATTAAAAAAGAAGAAATATTTATATAAACAAGTCAGGCAAGCACCGAAGCAGTTTCTATCGACTAGTTTTATTCAGCCTCGTTTGTAAAACACTTGTGTCAAATAAAATATAAACTAATCTTCAAACTTATTAATTTTTTTTTTTTCTTCGATTTCAAATAAGAAAACTCATCATTGATTGCAATCAAGAATAGTGTTACACTAATGGAAGAGCCTTAGGGAATTCCGTTTTGCAACGGTCGTAAATAAGAAAAAGTTTGTCCAACTCGAACTCTAAATGAGCGGTTCGAAAGAAAGTTTCCTACGAATTGAGGCAGATGGCCTCGTAGACCCCAGTTGTACAGATTTCGTAGAATTCCGTATCTCCAGGTCATGTCAAAAGCTTTCTCTAGATCAAAAAACAATGCAACCGGATGGTTGCGTTTTAAGATGCTAGATTGAATAGCGTTCGTCAGATACACATGCAGGTCAGTAGTGGAGTGGTGCTGACGAGATCCACATTGATGTTTGTTGATGAGATTGTGGGATTCCAGAAACCAACTGAGTCTATAATTGATCATGCGTTCATATAACTTTGACAGATGACATGTCAAAGATATTGGACGGTAACTTAATGCAGATGACACATCTTTTCCCTTCTTGTATATCGGCACAGTTATCGCTTCGCGCCAGATGTCAGGATAGACATTTTCAACCCAAAGCCGGTTAAAGAAATTCCACTATTCTAAGTTTAAATATGGTGGGTAAATGACGATACATTGCATAAGCAATATCATCATACCCAACAGAAGTATTGGCTGTGTGACTCAGTGCAAGTTCAAATTCTGCTAGAGTGAATATTGAATTATGACTCTCAGAATTATCACACTCAAAATATAGAGGAACCTCTTCAGCCGATCTTGAGCGCAGATACTGGAGCGAGTAATTATCCGAGTGACTAACGGACTCAAACTGGTCTGCTAGAATATCACAGTTATCATCTCTGACAATGTGTACCTGACCATTGATCTGGAGCATTGGAATATGGGTACTTATCTTGTAACCGTTCATATACCTGATTTTCTTCCAAAGCAGAGTTTGGTCGAAATCAGTACCGATAGAAGAAACAAATCCGCGCCAAGACTCAGTTTTAGACTGAAGAATTTAACGCCTGGATTGCGCACGGGCTTTTTTGAAAGCAATTTGGTTTAAAAGTGTCAGATTTCTCCGGTACTTTTAGTGCGCGCTTTTTAGAACGTATGGCGGAAGCAACGTGTTAATTCCACCAAGGAACAGACATTTTTTCTGGGACACCAGAGGATTTCGGTATTGATAACGAAACGGAATGCAAAAAAAAATCGATAAGATGTTGCAGCTCGACATTTAAATCTGGTGACAGTTCGGGAAGCATAAGATTGTTGGCGAAAGATTGCCAATCGGCCAGATCAAATAACCATCTTTGTGCTGTTTTTTGTGCAACAGTAACATTATTTGAAAGAAACGACACAAGAATGGGAAAATGGTCACTGTAATGGGCATAGTCAACTGCCTGCCACCGAAGATGGCCAGCTAGAGTAGGGGTAGAAAAAGAAAAGTCGATTGCCGAGAAACTTCGTGATCTCATGTTCATGAACGTGGCTGAGCCAGTGTTGAGAAGCGTAACATCATTGTTGTCCAAGAAGCTTTCGACAATTCAACCGCGAGCATCTGTGCTTACAAAACCCCAGAATATATTATGAGAATTAAAGTCTCCGACCAGAATGCAAGGAGTCGGAAGCTGCCGTACCAAGTCCTCGAGATCATTTAAGTTCCAGTTGCCATCTGGAAGGTAGACGTTGCAAATTGTAATTTTCCGAGGTAAGAATACCTGGCATGCAAATGCTTGTAACCTTGTTGTAATGTTACATTCTTTGTGTGGAATAGAAGAAGCAACGCCAACATGAGCACATGCAACAGGGTCAAATCGCTGCGGAAGATTTTATATCCCCGCATGTTGAAAACTTTGAGGTTTAAAATGACTCTCTTGGATGCATATTACTCTGGGGTTATGATCAGCCATTAATAGCTTTAACTCAGCTAAGTGGTTGACGATTCCATTACAGTTCCATTGAATGATGAACGAATTAGACATAACAAATGAAGATAGAAAAGAAAAGTAAAAGTTAGAAGGTGAAGGCCGAATTTATAAGTAAATTCGAAACGTGTTACGGTTTCGGGTTCTTCGGTCTGCCCATAGCCCACACACGCCTATCTTTGGGTTTACGAGCATTTTTGATCGTCTCATTGTCAATCGACATAGCGCTTGACTCTGAGTCAGAGAGAGAAACATTTGTAGCCTGCCCTGACAGAACAGGAGCTGGAGATGGCATTGATTTAGAAGAAAGCACGTTGTTCTAAGATTGGGTTGTACCTGGCAGAACAGGTAGTGGCACAACAGGAGGAGACAATTTTGCAATGATGCTAGTTGTTGTACAAGTGTTAGAAAGAACGGCGCTAATGATAGCGCCCATATTAGTGGAGATCGTCTCCATAATCATTTTTTTGATTCCAGGTAAAAGAAGAGCAGCAATGTCGTTAACAGAGGTAGGAGAAATAGCAGGTTAAGCTGCAGCAATCTTGGCAAAGCTCAGTGCCGGAACTGCAGAGTTCTGACGTACAAAAGCTCTAACTTCAGGATAGCTACAGTTGTTTAGAGTTTTGAATTTCATGATAGCATACTCTTCTTTAAATTTTGAACAGTTTTTGGACAGGGAGAGATGCCCTTCACCACAATTCACGCACTTTACCGGATCGGTACAGCGCTGTTCTTCGTGGGGTGCTTTTCCACATGTACAAATTTTTTTATCCTTGCATGTCTTTGAAGAATGAACGAACATTTGGCAATTGAAGCATCGCATCGGGTTGGGGATGTAAGGCCTTACAGGCAAACTATACATTGCAACCCGGATTTTAGCTGGCAACTTATGCAGCGAAAATGAAACAATAATGGCCGCAGTGTCCTCCACTACGCCATTGACTTTGCGGGTAGTTCGCCTGACCTCAGAAACTCTTTGTGCTTTTAACTCTATGAAAAGCTCATCATTTGTGCAATTTAATAAATCGCGACACGTAATCACTCCCTTGACGGTATTGAGGGTCAAGTGAGAGGACACCTGAAC
>OX063288.1:14759372-14766872 GCA_944039245.1 Nebria salina
CTAGTAGCCTACGTTACAATTATTCGTTGTCAATATCACAGTGTGAAGTCTTCGAACGTATTTGTTAACACTTGGCAATTGAAGTAGTTGAAAAAGGGACGGTTGTGGTCAGTGGATGCGTAGCTGAGTTGGTTAGAGCGATCGGCGCGAAACCGATGGTCGCGGGTTCGATTCCTGCCGTATCCGTTACTTTTTCAACTGTTTAAATTATTCTTAGATGTACCTTAACGTGAATTTCGTTAATAGTAATAATTAAAAAATATTTCTATTTCATGTACTGTGCGGGTTTCCGTACCTAGTAGCCTACGTTACAATTATTCGTTGTCAATATCACAGTGTGAAGTCTTCGAACGTATTTGTTAACACTTGGCAATTGAAGTAGTTGAAAAAGGGACGGTTGTGGTCAGTGGATGCGTAGCTGAGTTGGTTAGAGCGATCGGCGCGAAACCGATGGTCGCGGGTTCGATTCCTGCCGTATCCGTTACTTTTTCAACTGCTTAAATTATTCTTAGATGTACCTTAACGTGAATTTCGTTAATAGTAATAATTAAAAAATATTTCTATTAATTTAATAGTAAAGGAAATGATTTAACCTATTTAAATTACTACATAGATCGTTTTGTAAACGACATACCAGATACGGTATCAGATTTTTATGCTAGAAATGAATCTGTAATGGCGTGTTCAATACAACCTGTTTAATAGGAATTTATTCAGCATTTCAAAAAAAGGAGTTTGGAAATGTATTTGAAAAGAAAAAATGCACATTCATAAGCTTATTATAGGTCTTTATATGAAAATACTAGATACGGAATTCGTTTCTATCGGAAATGTATCTGGAATGCCGTATTAAATAAACCTCTTTAATAAGAATTTATTCGGCTACCCAAAATAAAAAGATTTATATAGGATCCTATATGAAGTCACCACATACGCGTTACGATTCTATTTGAAATGTATCTGACATTCCAAAATAAAATGCGCAATTTATAGGATTCTTATAGGTTCATATATAAGGATACCTGATACGGAATTCATCTCTATGGGAAATGAATCTAGAATGTCATATTAAATATAACCAGTTTAGAGGGTCTTATTTGGCTTTCCAATATAAGATGCGCATTAATAGGATCTTTCTAGAATCCTATATGAGGATACCATGTAAGGAATGCGTTACTATTGGGAATGTATTAAGAAAACCATATAAGATTTTTATAGGTTTTTATTTAGCGTTTCTATATGGTAATCCCAATAGAAATGCATTCCGTTTCCGATATAAATAATAATTAGTAAAACTAATTGTTTATTTAATATGGTATTCCAGAAACATTTCCAAAAAAAACAAATTCCGTATCCGATATTTTCACTAGAGACTTCGAATAATCCTATGTATGTGTATTTTATTTTAGAATGCCAGATAGATTCCCAAAAGAATCGCAATGCGTATTCGGTATCCTCATATAGGAACCTACGTAAAACCTTTTTGTGGGATGCCGAATAAATTCCTATCAAACTAGTTGTACTGAATACGCCATTGCGGAATCATTGCCAATAGACATGAATTCCGTATTCTCATATAGGAACCAATAAGAATCATATTTATCCTATATTAGAGTACCAAACAAAACCCAATAGAAATAGTTACAGTTTATAAGGCAATACAGATACATTTCCATTAACAACGCATAAAATTCTGATACCGTATCTGGTATGTCGTTTACAAAATGATCTAGATAGCAATATAAATTAGATTAAATAATTTAATTTCCTATTAAAGTAATATATATATATATATATATATATATATATATATATATATATATATATATATATATATATATATATATATATATATATGTGGTTATGTTTGGTCCGAAGTCCATTTTAATAAATTTATTCTTTTGGTTTTAATTTCACTTATGGCTTCAATTTTATATTAGGTCACGACGCGTTTCGACTGTTAAGTCATTATCGAATGACGAGTTTATGTTGGGTTGTGTGAGTTTACATAGTGGTGGTTAATGCTTATTTCCGGGAATTTGTGTAATGGCCTTGAATAGGGAGTCTGATGCGCTGTTGGTTTGAATATTGATGATGTTGTTTAATTTTTCTTTGTATATTTCAAAATGTTCTATTATGTTAAGTCTATTGCTTTTATTAAGTTGACATTATTTCTACTATATTTCCTCCTTTGTGATTGTTTTTAAAAAGATGAGTTGCGTAGTTGGAGTCGGTTTTAAGGTTTTTAAAGGAGTTTATGTGCTCCTTGTATCGGTCTTTAAATTTTCTTCCTGTTTGTCCTATGTATTTTTGGTTGCATGTTTGGCATTTAAGTTTATAGATTCCGCTTTGGTCGTATATGTTTTTGTTTTCAATATTTGACTTTAGTTGGTTTTTCAAATTATTGGTTGTTTTATAAGCGATTTTTATGTTTTGGTTTTTAAATAATTTGGTTAGATAATGTGTTTGTACACCTATGTAAGTAAAGGTGGTCCAAATTGTATTTTCGTCTTTATTTTCGGGTTTATGTGGTTGTTTTTGTTTGTTTTTTATGTTTTTGTGTATATTATTGACTGTGTTTCGGTGATAACCATTGTTAGTTGCTATTTGATAAATGGTATTAAGTTCTTGTTTATAGTATTCTTTGTTCAGCGGAATGGTTTCTAGTCGGTATATTAAGCTTCTTAAGGCTGCCAATTTGAGTTGTTTAGGGTGTTCGGATTGCGCGTGGATTATATTGTCGGTTTGGGTGGGTTTTCGGTATATTTTGTAAGTTAATCTGTTATTAGATTTTATTATGGTTATGTCCAGGTAATTTATACTGTTATTAGTTTCTTCTTCTAGTGTAAATTTTATTTTAGGGTGTATGTTGTTGATGTGTGACAATATGTCGTTTATATTAATATGTTCTGTAAGATATCATCAACGTATCTTATCCATTTTTTTATTTTAAATTTGTTTTTTATGCTGTGCATTATTTCATCCTCCATGTTCTGTAAGAATATTTCGGATAATATGTCTGATAAAGGACTTCCCATGGCTAGGCCGTCGTTTTGTTGGTAGTATTGGTTATTGAATTTAAAATAATTTTGGTTTAATATTGTTTTTAGTATATCGATAGTTTGTTTTATGTATGCTTCTTCGTAACCATTTTTGTGAAGTTTGGATTATATTATGATTAGAGTGTCCTTGATTGGAACGTTGGTGTATAAGTTAGTTATATCAAACGATATAATCTGTGTTGAAGGTGTTATTTTTATTTGTTGTGTTTCTGTTATTAATTCGATGTTGTTCTTGATGGTGTATTTATTTTTGAGGTTTAAGTTGGATTTTAATACATTGGCCATAGTTTTGGATATTTTGTATGTTGGTGCTGTTTTGAAGTTTATGAGTGGTCGTATTGGTATTTCTGGTTTATGTATTTTTGGTAATGCTTTAAGTATTGGTGCTTGAGGGTTCATATTAGTTTGTAAGTATATTTTATTCTTGTTTATTATGAGTGGTGAATTTTTGATGGTTTGTTTTAGTTTCATTTGGTATTTATTAGTTGGGTCTGATTTTAGTTTTGTGCAGTTGTTTTTGTTTATGAATTCGTCAGTTTTTTTTAATGTAATCTTCTTTGTTCATTATAACTTTGTCAGCTTTAGTCGTTATAGCGTTGTAATAAGTGAGTTTAGTGTTGATTGATTTTAATAATAGTTTTTGGTTGCCTAGTTTTTTATTTCGGCTGTTATTTGTTTCGTGTTTTATTATTTTTTCAATTTGTATTGTTGCTAAATGTCGAGTTCTTTCTTGTATTTCTTCTGGTAATTTTTGTATTGCTTCTTCACTGTCGATTATTAAATTCTCTATGTTTAGTTTTTTATTGTTAGGTATGTTATGTTTTAGTCCTTTCTTAAGTAGTTCTATTTCTTCATATACCGAAAAGCCACCCAAACCGACAATATAATCCACGCGCAATCCGAACACTTTTGAAATATACAAAGAAACATTAAACAACAACATCATCAATATTCAAACCAACAGCGCATCAGACTCCCTATTCAAGGCCATTACACAAATTCCCGGAAATAAGCATTAACCACCACTATATAAACTCACACAACCCAACATAAACTCGTCATTCGATAATGACTTAACAGTCGCAACGCGTCGTGACCTAATATAAAATTGAAGCCATAAGTGAAATTAAAACCAAAAGAATAAATATATATATATATATATATATATATATATATATATATATATATATATATATATATATATATATATATATATAAGAGGGCTTTTCTAACGTAGTTATAGATCGGTTATAAAATACAATATAAACAGTTTTAGAAGAACAATACTAAAGTCTAATTAAAGTCATTACGATTAGTATGTATAAATGACCGGTTGACCTGATGCTAAGACATCCTACGATCACATCGATGGTTATAACGGCGCCTAAGGTTTGGGCGTCGCCTTGGTATCCTTCACACCTGCATTATAAAAATACAACATGTCATACCGATACCACAAGACATTATACAAAGGATAAGGTAGGTTAAGGAATATGGAGACAGTGCCTTAAGCCCTGTACATACTTGTTCACGACAAGCTTATCTACCAACTGGTCCAACCCTGGACCTCTGCCAGGTCCACCCTGAAGGTAGTCTTCCCTTATGGGCATCCCCTAACAGATCCAATCCTGGAGCTACCAGGCACACCCTGTTAGGTGGGCAACCGCCAACTGGTCCAACCCTGGTCTATAGCCAGATCCACCCTAAATAGGTGGGCAACCGCCAACCGGTCCAACCCTGGTCTATAGCCAGATACACCCTGAAGGCAGGCTTCCATTACGGGCATTCCCTAATGGGCATCTCCTAGTGGGTCCAATCCTGGCGCTACCAGGCACACCCCACTAGGTAGGCAACCCCAAGTAGGTCCAACCCTGGACCTCTGCCAGATCCACCCTACTTGGACGAATTTCCCTCAGGTCCAACCCTGGTCGAAGCCAGATCCACCCTGAGGAAGAAGTAAACTAGCTCATCTACCAACTGGTCCAACTCTGGTCTTCTGCCAGGTCCACCCTGAAGGTAGATGTACTAAAATACAGGTCCTGCAATCGAAATGCAATCATATCCTGTATTGAATTACCTGCTATCAGATCTAATCTTGGAACAAGCCAAGCACGCCCTGATTAGCGGATATAACATTGAGGATAAGGAAATAGGAGTATACCTGAATGACAGTGAGAATACTCACTCAACAATTAGCAATCCGCCATCAACATACAGCATTGGTTTGACCAACAGCATCGCACGTCCCTTGGACCGCGTCACCCCTCATATGCACTCACACATGCACAATTCACCCACTCACAACCATAGTGCACAGTCTCACGTATCAACGGTGACTGATCTACTTAAGAAAGATATAGTTCAACGTCTGCTTACAGTGAAATTTTAAGAACACAGGACCGTAATAAATTATTGCCTTATATATATATATATATATATATATATATATATATATATATATATATAACTGTAAGGCTTTCATTTATTACGGTCCTGTATTCTTAAAATTTCACTGTAAGCAGACGTTGAACTACATTTTTCTTAAGTAGAACAGTCACCGTTGATGCGTGAGACTGTGCACTATGGTTGTGAGTGGGTGAATTGTGCATGTGTGAGTGCATACGAGGGGTGACGCGGTCCAAGGGACGAGCGATGCTGTTGGTCAAGCCAATGCTGTATGTAAATGGCGGATTGCTAATTGTTGAGTGAGTATTCTCACTGTCATTTCAGATATATTCCTATTTCCTTATCCTCAATGTTATATATGCTAATCAGGGCGTGCTTGGCTTGTTCCAAGATTAGACCTGTATTTCAGTACTTGCACCGTGGGTGCAGGTGTTTCTTTCTCAGGATGGATCTGGCTTCGACCAGGGTTGGACCTGAGGGAAATTCGTCCAAGTAGGGTGGATCTGGCAGAGGTCCAGGGTTGGACCTAATTGGGGTTGCCTACCTAGTGGGGTGTGACTGGTAGAGTCAGGAATGGACCCACTAGGAGATGCCTATTAAGGAATGCCTGTAATGGAAGCCTGCCTTCAGGGTGTATCTGGCTGTGGACCAGGGTTGGACCTGCTGGTGGTTGCCCGCTAACAGGGTGTGCCTGGTAGCTCCAGGATTGGATCTGTTAGAGGATTCCCATGAGGGAAGACTACCATCAGGGTGGATCTGGCAGAGGTCCAGGGTTGGACCTGTTTGGTAGATAAGCTTGTCGTGGACAAGTATTTACAGGGCTTTAAGGCACTGTCTCCATATTCTGTAACCTACCTAATCCTTTGTATAATGTCTTGTGGTATCGGTATGACATGTTGTATTTTTATAATGCAGGTGTGAAGGATACCAAGGCGACGCCCAAACCTTAGGCGCCGTTATAACCATCGATGTGATCGTAGGATGTCTTAGCATCAGGTCAACCGGTCATTTATACATATTAATCGTAATGACTTTAATTAGACTTTAGTATTGTTCTTCTAAAACTGTTTATATTGTATTTTATAACCGATCTATAACTACGTTCGAAAAGCCCTCTTATATACATATATATATATATATATATATATATATATATATATATATATATATATATATATATATATATATATAAATATATATATATATAAATATATATATAAATATATATATATATATATAATATATATATATATATATATATATATATATATATATATATATATATATATAAATGGTTTTATGAGTACCAATATTCCAGGAAGGTTTGGAGTTATTTTAACGTTCTTTTGGTTGTTATTTTCTCTACTCTAGCTGTAAATAGCCTTGGAATAAACAACCCTAAGAAGATCACTTATTTCTAGGTTGTGGGAGGTACACGATACCTCACCCACCAATAGTAGAAGTTAACTTTAAGCGAGAATTTGATAAACCAATGAAAAATGTTAAAAACATAATTTAAGTAACCCAAAATTGTAAGGGATAAATTTTACCTTTGGCTGAAAACAGATTATTCTTAAGCAGTGAAGTTTGAGCTCTTCAAGCTACAAGGCGTACTCCTAAAGTCGATAGTAAAAACTGGTTTAGCTATTATTAATTAGACTTGAAATTGTAATTGTTTTCTTTAGTAAAAAGTGTATTGCAAGTGCAAAATGTACAGTAAGTAACTTTTGATTGTATTTATAAATAGAACCAATTTTATATGCCATCATTGGATCGTATATTATTTAATAATTAATCTTGCGCCCAACCAAAACCTGCATTTGTCATTGTGTGAATTCTGCAAATAATTATAACAACGTTTTCTCAACGAGTTGGTATCTTCAATAGTAACTCGAATAAACTCTTATCCTTAAGAGTAAAAGATAAGAGTGTAAAAATCGAACTGTTATATATATATATATATATATATATATATATATATATATATATATATATATATATATATATATATATATATATTTAGATAGGTCTA
>OX063288.1:14771872-14836872 GCA_944039245.1 Nebria salina
GTGGGATGAAGGCTAGCTAGTGAACATAAACAAGAAAGACAAAAACGAAAGATTATTGTTAGGGCTGTTTTCTCCCGGTGGCCAATGCGAAGACGAGCTGGTATGATCACGAGGTCTCGCCACGGTGGTAGCGTTGTAACATCCTAACGAATCGGCAGAGGTTAAGTTATCCCACTCCGAAGTCGCGTGAAATCTCTATCATCCAGATATTTCTTCTCTAAACAAACGGTGGCCTCGGCAGACTGTGAGCCGCGGCGCGTGTCCTTGGATTTTATATCGTCTGGCCTAACTAACACTTGAGGGTGTGAAATAATTATTGTCAGACTAAACAGAACAAAAACGTAAACTTATACTCAGCGAGTATGATATTCTTTTACTAAGATTTTAAATATTAAATATAATTATTATATTGTAATACTGTACCAATTGTTATTAGCGGAATTAAAAATTCAAATTTTAGCGAGGCGTTACAATATATATATATATATATATATATATATATATATATATATATATATATATATATATATATATATATTTATATATATATATATATATATATATATATATATATATATATATATATATATATATATAAATTATATAAGGCCTTGAAGTTATTTTACATATATTGTAAGTTGCAACCTGCAGCATCAGCTAAATCTTAGTATATTTCCATAAAACTAGAAACAGCATAAATAGCACGTAACATTAGAAATATGAGTTGATTGTTCTCAGTTCGTTCATTGTAAGTCTACAAAACGAATACTGTTGTATTTAATATTATACGAAATAAAAAAGATTTTTTTATTTAAATTAAATATTGAGTATTTAATTGGCGCAGTCGGTAGGATAGCATCGAAACACAAGTTATTGTGTGGTGAATATAATTCTTCGCTTTGCTATTCTGCAAACCTACGTAAAAGGCTAAACAGTGCCCATCAGGGTCTACCCACGACCCATCTTTAAAAGAAGACAACATCAGATTGGCAACTTGCTGTTCCACAACCGGTCCACGTCGCCTGAAAGATATCTGCTGTCCTCTTGAAGAATCAGAAGACTAGAAGAACAGAAGAACCCGGTGATGCCCGTAAAACATCCCTCCACAATTATATTATTACTACCATTGTAAGTTAATCATAATTTACTTATAATATTATTACACAAAGAGATACTTCTAGCAAAGACTAGTAATAAAAGTATCAAGAGACCGACATAGTCTCAACACACACATATGTATGAACAATAGTAGTTCATCGGAATCGGAACACGTAATTTCAGATTCCGAAGTCGAAAATAGTCAAACTACCAAAATCTCGGTACAGAGAATTTCTTTGAGACCCAGTCGACTAAATAATTTATATTTAACAATGTCTACTACGACATTAGCAGAACTCAAAAATCTGTCAGAAATTATTCCTTCATATGACGGAAATATTAAAATTCTTAACAACTTCATATCCGCTGTAGATGAAGTACATTCCGCATTAACTAACATACAAATTAATGATATCCAACGAACATACTTGTTTGGATTAATAAAAAATAAACTAACTCACAAAGCCGCTGAATCAGAAAATAAATTCTCAACTTGGGACGAATTGAAAACGTATTTAACTACTAATTTTTGCGACAAAAGCACGGCAGAGACTATATTACTAGAAATATTACAAATTAGAAATAAAATCAATTCCGATAAAACTTTAGAGTCCATTTCACAAAGATTTTCGCAATATAAATCAAAAATCCTCCTAACGGAATATAATCAACTTCAAAAAAATGCAATAATTAGAGAAAATCAAAAATTAGTTGTTTCACACTTTATTTCACTACTACCAATTTCTATACGGGGTTCATTTATTGTAAAAGAACCACAATCCCTAGAACAATGCGAAATTCTCTTGCAAAATGAATTCAACTATTCGCATCAATCCCCTATATTAAAAGAAAAACCAAATTTCTCATTCAGCCTACCTCCTAAGAAATTCCCTGCTCAACAATTTCCTTCTAAACCTATACCATTTAACACAGTTAATAAACAACCAACACAATTTGCACCCAGACAGAATTTGAAGAATTTCTATGAAACAAAACGTAATTTTCAACCAAGACCCATGACACAACAGACTCGCTTGACACAACCCATGTCAACACAAACAATTAGACAGAATTATAACCTTGACGAAACTAACGATACAGAAATCATAGAACAACTTGACCACGAATCTGAAAACAAAATAGACGAAGATTCTTTTTTAGAGTTAGAAAACGGCGAGGACAAATTGAACAAGTAATGTCAAGTATTACTTATCACCTACTGTCGTTAAAAATTAAAAATTATATTATTCTTTCTGATACAGGCTCTAGTATAAATTTAATAACTCCGGAAATAGTAAGAACAAAAAACATGAAAACTTATAATGAAAAATGCACTTTTAAAACTGTAAACGGGAAAACCACAACAAACGAATATGTTATATTAAATCTAAACAAAATTCCAATAAAATGTTACATCCATAATTTTCATAAGGAATACAACCTACTTCTAGGTATAGAAGCATTTAAAGATTTAAACATACAAATTGACTTCTTAAAAAACATTATTAAAATACAAGGAAAAGAAAGAAAATTACAAAGTTATTCAGAAACATCAAAACAAAACAATAATATCCAAATTCGAAACAAACATTTAAGCAATTTAGAAAAACAAAAATTAGACTTAGTCATTAGAGAATATAAAAACTTATTCCCAAAAAAAGACGAAAAATTATCCAACACTAACATTTGTACACATAAAATTATAGTTAATGAAGAAACTCCCATACACACAAAAAATTATAGACTTCCACAAATTTATGAAAAAGACATTGAGGAACACATTCAAAATTTACTAAAAGAAAACGTAATACAACCTTCACATTCTCCTTGGAATTCACCTATTTGGATTGTACAGAAAAAATTAGACGCATCTGGTAAACGTAAGACAAGATTAGTTATTGATTACCGTAAATTAAATACAAAAACAAAAGACGATCGTTTCCCAATTCCGAACATAGACACCCTATTAGACCATATAGGATGTTCAAAATATTTCACTACCCTCGATTTGCATTCTGGCTTCCATCAAATCCTAATGAATAAAGATGATATCGAAAAAACTGCATTTTCCACAACGTCCGGACATTACGAATTCGTTCGCATGCCATTCGGCTTAAAAAATGCCCCGGCAACATTTCAGAGAATGATGAATATCGCATTAGGAGACTTAGTTAACAAAATATGCCTAGTCTACCTCGACGACATAATCATTTTCGGAAAAACATTAGACGAACATTTACAAAACATAAAATTAGTATTCGAAAAACTCAGAAGCGCAAACCTTAAAATACAAATCGATAAATCCGAATTTTTACAAAATCAAACCAAATACCTCGGTTATATCATTACGCAAGACGGCATTAAAACCGACCCATCAAAAGTTGAAAAAATTAAGAAATTAAATATCCCTAAAACGAAAAAGGAAATAAAACAATTCCTTGGTACTATCGGCTGGTATCGAAAATTTATTCCCGACTTTGCAAAATTAACAAAACCTTTCACTCGTTGTTTACGAAATGGTCAAATCATTGATATTTATAATGAGCAATACAGAAACTGTTTTAATAAATGTAAAGAAATTTTAATTACGTCACCAATATTACAATTCCCCAATTTTAATAAAGAATTTATCCTCACAACCGACGCCTCAGACTTTGCAATAGGTTCCGTATTACTCCAAAAGAATGATAATGAAAATAACAAAGAGATGCCAGTAGCATATTTCTCTAAAACACTAAATAATGCTGAGCAAAACTATAGCACAATAGAAAAAGAACTACTTGCAATAATCCAATCTATAAAAAATTTCCGCCCTTACTTATACGGGAGAAAATTTCTCATTAAAACTGATCACCGACCACTTGTATGGCTATTCAATATGAAGAACCCGAATCAGAAACTTATGCGATGGAAAATAGAACTAAATGAATACAATTTTGAAATAGAATATTTACAAGGTAAAATGAACTTTATTGCTGATAATTTATCACGACAAAGGAATGATACGCAAATTATTAAATACATTGGAGACGTGACAAATACAAAAATATTTGCACACTGCATATCAAAAGATCTCGAAATGTCACAAGGACTAGCCAAAGACATAAACGACCAATTTCAGAGCAAAGAATATTGTAACAATCAAAAAAGCCAAAATAAAAATCTAATCATACAACACACTAATAATAAAACAATATTTCACCTAATTACAAAAGAAAAACATAACGAAAAACCTTCAATAAAAAATTTAGACAAACCTCTCAAAGAATTAAGGGATTATATGATACTAAATGAACTACACGAAATCAATATACCGAAATTAGGTTGCGGATTAGATCAATTAAAATGGGAAGATGTTTCAAACAAAATACTAAAAATTTTCGAAGATACAAATATTCAAATTAATTTGTATACACTACCTGAAACAAATATTAACGATTCAATAAATAATAATGATAGCGATAATAACACAGTACACTCAGATCCTGAAAACCCAGTGAACGGACTAAAATTTTCAAACGATAGGCTTAATGTTGCAAATAACCAACTAATACTAGAAACACATAATGGAAACACAGATATTAAAATACAACGATTATTTGAGCATGCTAAGATGAGAATACACTGTAAATTCAATAAAACCACACTAGAAGAAGATATAATACATTTTTTAAAGGAATACATTATTCCAAAAATACGTTATTACGCAATAATCGAAAAGGGTCTAGAGTTAACACTCGCGAATATTATACAAAATACTTTCGAATATAACACTATAAACGTTATTTCATGTAATAAAATTGTAATAGACATAGAAGATGAAGACGAACAAATTGAAATAATTCATGACTTCCACATAGGACTAACAAACCACCGTGGAATAATAGCAACATTAAACGCATTAAAAGATAAATACTTCTGGCCTAATATGATAAAAAATATTACCGAATATATCAATAACTGCGGCCACTGTAAACTAAACAAATACAATAGAAAACCAATACAAGCAATTGACAATCTTACACCAACCCCCTGTAAACCTTTTGATATAATAAACATGGACTTACTATGCCTAGATAAAAATTATTTCCTAACTATTTACGATCAGTTTTCAAAACAAGGGCAAATATATTCTCTCGAAAATAAATCTTCAAGAAGCGTTGTAAACCAATTAATAAAATATTTTCAAATATTCACTATACCAAAAAAAATCATTATGGACTCCGGCCCAGAATTTAAAGGAAGTCTCGTACAAAACTTACTCAGATCACACAACATCGAAAGCCACATTACTTGTGTAAACAACCCCAAAAGCAATGCAATTGAAAGATTACATTCCACTCTCCTAGAGCACTTGCGCTTAATTGAAAACAATAAAAAGTTCAATAATAAAACATTGCTAGAAAAATTAGAACTAGTTATATTAGCCTACAATAATACAAAACACTCTATTACAAAATTAACCCCCAACGAAATACTATTTGGAAAAAACAACGAAATACCTTTCAGAACAATTCCACTTATAAATGAAGAACTAATCCAACAATATAAAGATGAACAAACCCAACTGTTTGAAATCATTAAAAGAAAAATTGAAACAGAGAAACAACAACGTTTCAAAGAAAATGATAATCCCTTACAGATACCAAAAGAAATGTTTGCTAAACAAAATCCTAGATTATTAAAGAAATTTAAGAAACCATTGTTTAAAAAAATAAAAATAGAAGATTATGACCCAATATTAGGAAAAGTAAAAACCAGAGACCAACTAGGCCCGAAAAACATTCGGATAAATAGATTAAAACAATAAAATGTTTCAGATGCGTAGCCCAATTGATAGATATCTCACAAGAAAACGGATTTCACCTGGCCGATTTAGGACAATGTAAAATAAGATCTTCGGAACAAATTATTTACTTTAATTATAACATTACCCCCATTTATCAAGAATTCATAAAAGTAACCAAATTAAAAACTAGTCTGTTGGAACAAATATCCAACGAAAAGACAATATTTCAAGAATACATAAACATAATAACCTATATTCATAACGATTTGGAAAATCACATTCAAAAACTTTTTAACAAAAGAACAAAACGCGGTCTAATTAACGGATTAGGTAGTATCATAAAATCTATTTCCGGTAACCTAGACGCTTCGGACGGAGAACGATATGACAGACTTCTCAAACAAATAAATAAAAACGAACAGACACTACAAACACAAAATGACCAAAACCTAAAATTAAGCAGAGAAATGATTGACAAATAGGAGACATTTTATACTTTGACTGGCAAGGCAGAATTGACACTGAAAATAAATTTCAAAAATTAATATTCTTTTTACAAAACATGAACGACTTATGCAAACAAATCGAAGTTAGCCTAACATTCTGTAGCCTAAGAAAATTACACACCAGCATCATAAGTCCTAATACCCTACAACAAATAACACAAAATAAAGATATTTGGCTTTTCAATGAAATTATTGAAACATATTGTAGAAATGATGGAGATCAAATACACTACATAATAAATATTCCTATTTACACTTTAAATACTTATCATTTACACCAATTTACCCCTATTCCCGTCTACAAAAATAATTCTCTTATTATGCTTAATGAAAAACTAAGTATATACTACCTAGATATTGTAATAGTCGATATATTAAAATTAATAAATGTATTAGGAATATTGTAAGTAACCAAAAGAACGATGGTTGTTTATATCATGACATAAAATTAGAAAACACTTGGGAACAAATAGAAAATACGAACGACTTAATAATTAGAAGTCCCAACGAACAACAAATTCAGATTAATTGTCAAACAAATATTTTGAATAAAAATATACAAGGAATATACAAATATAAATTAACAGAAGGATGTAAGATAAATAATTTTAAATTCAATGTTATTCAAGAAACATATAAAGAAATACAATTTGAAAATTTCAACCCCTCCAATAATTTGAAAACGCCAAGTCAGATTAAACTAAAAGAAATGAAACCAGTTGATATAAAAATCAAAAATGTTCCACGAATAGAAGAATCACAAATAAATAATAACCATCATTCTTACATATTATATTGCATCATTGTAATTATCATAATGTTCATGTTATGTTCTAAATATAAGAATAAATGTAAAAACGTATGGAAACGAAAAGAGAACACATTAAAAAACAAATCAAACGAAATTATATTAGAAACAATAGAATAACATCTTACAATTATTGTAAAATTTTAGAAGGGAGGAATTATATAAGGCCTTGAAGTTATTTTACATATATTGTAAGTTGCAACCTGCAGCATCAGCTAAATCTTAGTATATTTCCATAAAACTAGAAACAGCATAAATAGCACGTAACATTAGAAATATGAGTTGATTGTTCTCAGTTCGTTCATTGTAAGTCTACAAAACGAATACTGTTGTATTTAATATTATACGAAATAAAAAAGATTTTTTTTATTTAAATTAAATATTGAGTATTTAATTTATATATATATATATATATATATATATATATATATATATATATATATATATATATATATATATATATATATATATATATATAGGTAATAATAATAATTTTAACACTTGATTAGTTTCACATATAGATATTTATTGACGTACGTTTCGACCTTTCGGTCATCATCAGAAATGATACACTTGTAACATACAAGTGTATCATTTCTGATGATGACCGAAAGGTCGAAACGTACGTCAATAAATATCTATATGTGAAACTAATCAAGTGTTAAAATTATTATTATTACCTATTAAATATGTTTCATCAAGTGCCCACCAAACAAACTTTAAATTTAATATATATATATATATATATATATATATATATATATATATATATATATATATATATATATTATATATATGTTATATTACATATGTTATATTATATGTTACACGTGTCTACTTTTGTTCCCATAAGGTAACATAATTCTTTTATTTGACACCGCCGCACAGTGGTACGAAATGCTCGAAAAGTGGCCAAAACTATGCCATTTGGTAATTAATAAAGATTTTGAAGATTTTTTTTTTTTGCTTATTATTTTGCATAAAATTTGCAATTAAACCAAAGTTTAACTTTGAATAAAATGTCTTTGTTTTCGTTTAATAATGCTTAATCTATCAAATCCATAGCTCTTATAGCGTATAAAACTAGTAATTTTATTTTTGTTTTGGCTGGTAATGTGTTATTTATCAAAATTATCGCTCTCATAGCGGATCAAGAACTATTAGGAAATGGAAAAAAAAATTATTAATAGATATCGAAATATATAATATTCAATTTCATGACTTATTTTTGATTGATATAAAATATAACTAAATATTTAATAAATTAAGAGCATCTTCACATAAAGTGTCTTTATTAATAATGTTTTTATGCCTTAGACTCGTAATATACGGATCTGAGGTTATTAAAAAATTATGAAGCTAATCTTCATTTGTAGCTTGACTACATTTTCTAGAATTAAATTCTCGCATATGCTTGAAATCTTTATTGACAAACACCTTATAGTAATTCTTTGGATTATTAATATGTAAATTCCGCTAAGACAATCACTTTAAATGTTATTTTATGCAACACGTTATAGCTTTATAACTTTACGAAACTCTTTCAGATTGCTTAATTGAACATGTATGTTTATGGTTTAATATTAACACAAGAACTGAAAGTATTACTCTATTACTGCCTATTTATATTATTTTCTTACTAGATTTGGAGGGTGTAAATATTTAATGCAATTGGTTACAATGTAAATAATTAATAAATAATTAGGCATTCTTGCATAATCATTAGTCATATTATTAGCAACTATACCTACAATACATCAGAAAAGATAATTTACAGATCCCGAAATATATTTGAATGAAGCCGCCTGCAACCAAATTGCCGTATTAGGGATTAAGTTTATCTTATATTTAGAAAATGCCGATAACAGAAACGAAAATTATAAGTATGCATATATGCATTGGCTTAATTTAACTAATTTTAGGGCAGGTTTTACTTTTAATCTTACCGTCAAATAGGTGTATTATATTTTCGTCTGCATAATCCAGACCACTTTAGCCCACTTTATTTATTTATATTATCTGCATAGATTAAAAGATTAATAAAATTCATAAGCTTCCTAATATTCGCAGGTACTGATAACAGAATTATATCTAAGATACCGATTTTTATTAAATTATGTATATAAAGTAGATATCCTCGCAGCGTAGTACATATTTGTTTGCTGGTCGGCCGCCACTCAAAATATAAATTACGAAAATCCTGGCAAAGGCGGGTAATTTTTTATTTTTGATCTTGTTTCTCAAAAGTATTATGTATATAAATATGTAAAAGTTAAAGCAGCGGGAAGCGGCGCTAAAAAGTTATATTAAAATGAAAATGCCAAACTCAACAAACAAAACGGACCGCCATGTTGGAAGCTGTAATATGAAATTCGCTTCGTATTTTAAAATTTTAAAAGAAACATTACGAGACTAAATGTAATAGCATTTTAAAACATTTTGAATTTTGAAATTTGATTAAAAAATAAAAATGATATAGTGACTTGCATTTTACATTTTAAAAAACAAAATTTTTAAAGTTTTGTGTTTAGAGGTCTTTTTATGTATTTCCGTAATGTTATAATAAAAAAATTATTGCTCTCTATAGTCTAAAGTATTCTTAATAAGGTGGTATAAAAAAATATTCAAATATCGAATATTTGAAAATTTACCTTTTGGCCACTTTTCAAGCGTTTCGTCCCAATGTGCGCCGTGTCAACGGGAATCATCTAACATCCTGTATCACACAAGAGTTCGCTGTCTTTCTTCTAGCTAAGATTTAACTTTAAGTTAGTCTCTATCAAAACATTGTAGCAATAACATACATTTTCATTTAATAAACAACCAACTTAATTTCACCAAATAAAGTGTTTACTTTTCACCACCGTTCCTGAAACGAAAACCATCAGGCAACCTATTACAGGGGCACAACATAAAATTGGTGGCAGCGAACTGGGATTTTTCAAACGATTCGTGTTAATTTACGATCGGTGTCTTCTAAGACTTTATCGAAATAAAACGAACTTTTGTTGTGCACACGGTGCAATAACGTGAAAACATATGTCGAGGGGGGTGCTGGCACCGTTTGGCGAACTCCTTCGTCGTCACTCATTGTTTTATTATCAACAATCACACAAATAGTCAAACACAATCCTCTGTTTATTTATCGTACTAAAAACAGTATAATAAAGTTATCAAATAATAAAATAATGAACACGAATAATTAATACAAAATGACGATGATCAAGAACAATTGAAACGTAGGTGATCTCGGGATGCTTGACCTGCTTGATCCCTGCCTGTTTTTCATATCATAGTCAGCCTATCCCCTCCTGATTTCACCCAAACGCCGATTAAGCAAAACAAATAATCATTGATATCGGACGCCTGACGTTTCAAATTCTTACGCGCTGCGACACGGCCATACTGACAACTCACACGTCCTCGTGTGATGCATCTGTAACTAATGAAATTTACAACAAAAACAATACTACGCACGGCCACACCTGACCATTTTTAGTTATATTTTGTTAAATCAATCCATCTCGAATTTACACATCTTTAAAGACAAAGCACACATTTCAAATAGCCCTACATAGCCAATTGCTTACTTCTAGTAGCAACTCTACTGTTATTGCTTACATCCAGCAATAACAAACATTACCACATACACTCAGTGGCGTACCAAGATTCATTACTGAATCATTATCACTTCCATCCAGTGATTTTAACAGAATCACGAAACATTATCACTTACATCCAGCGATAAGTTTCACAGACACTTAAATCCAGTGCCGTAACAAGGCCCATACCACAAAAATCAGTCGCACAGCGCACACTCACGGACTACATTTAAGAGATACCGATTTCTACTGAGCTACGCCTACGATCTGACAATTTTGGTAAAATAGACTAACTGAAAAATGTGCTTAATCAATATTCGAGCCATCTTGCTCGTCCTGTTCCAAACTACTCTCTGTCTCAACAGGGACTTCACCTTTAGGCATTATCCTCATCCTATCATGAGGATACTTATAAGTACGATTTGAATTTAAAGCTTTTATAACGTATCTATCACCTTCTAGGACCTCAATAACTTTATAGGGGCCTTTATATTTTGGATCAAGTTTAGTCTGATTACGTTCTTCATTTTTTAATAATACGAAATCACCTATTGCAAATTTATTTAATTTGGATTTGGTACTATCAAATCTACGTTTTTCGTACTCTGCGCATTTATGAATATTGGTTACAGCTTGTTCTCTTATCTCAGTTATATCTACTTCAGATTCTATCTCATGTGCCAACATTAAGTTTATAGGTCTTGCAACCTTACCAATCATAAGTTCTAAAGGACTAGACTTAGTACTACGATTAATCGTACAATTCAAAACCAACTGAACATCTGGTAGTGCGTCTTGCCAGGAACGATCTTTACTCATTTCTACCGCAGTTAACAAACCTTTCAAAGTACTCATAACACGCTCTACCTGACCATTGGCGCGCGAACCTCCAGTAGCTATTAAATGCAAATTTATGTTGTGTGTATCACAAAATTCACGAAATTCTTTGTCTTACATTTTCGTGGGATGGTTTCCAATCGATATTACCTTTAACAGAGGTTAAGAGATAAAGGGGAGCCATAATTTGAGAAAACGAATTGACGGAAATACGAGGCTAAGCCTATAAACTGACGCAGTTGAGTCGAGGTTTTGGGTGGCGGTAATTTGGTTAAAGCTTCTATTTTCTTTGGATTCGGTCTGATTTCTCCAGCACTAACTTCAAACCCGAGATATTCTACATTTTGTTTTAAGAGAGAACACTTATCGATATTTAACGAAAATCCAGCTTTGGTCAACGTTTCTAAAACAATACGAAGTCGTTCTAGAGCTTCATTGATATTTTTAGCAACAATGAGAATGTCATCCATGTAAACGACAACGTATGAATGTGCAAGTTCTCCAAGTGCTTTAATAACTGCACGTTGAAATACTGATGGTGCATTACGTAAACCAAATGGCATAGTCAAGTACTCATATTGGCCATCGGGCGTAACAAATGCAGTTCGTTCAATAGATTCTGGGTGAACAGGAATCTGGTGAAAACCACTAGCCATGTCCAAGATTGTGAAATAGTGACTACTATGTAACCGCGCGATTTGATCTGTAATAAGGGGAAGGGGGTACCTATCTGGTATGGTGTTATCATTTAACTCGCGATAATCCACACACATACGGTCGGAACCATCTTTCTTTTTGACTAGTAAAATTGGACTTGCGAACGGTGAACAACTAGGTCGAATTACATTAGCATTTAATAATTCGTTAATTCTATCGCGAACAACCTTTCTTTCATCTGGACTTAGTCTGTAAGGTCGTCGACAAGCAGTTTTATTCGGATCTTTAAGACGTATTTGCATTGGATCTGTATTTACACGGCTGTTAGGTATACCATGTATAAAAGAACTTTTAAAATCATTTAATATTGATAGCAATTGAGATTTAAATTCCGATGACACATCTGTATCTACTTTATCGAAACTTACAATGGTACGTTCATTTAAATTACAAACATCAACAACTTTTATTTTATACAATTTTATTTTATCTGAAGCCATATACACAGCTAGCTCTTGGTTCAGAATTTCATGACCAATCATAATATTATTTCGTAGATAACAATCAGGCAACACATGAAATAAAATATCAAATGTAACATCATCAATTTTGAGAATAGACAGAATCTGCAAAGTACTATTTACACTCGTTTGGCCAATGCCAGTTAGAGTAATTACATTATTAAATCGTTTTCCGCTAAATTTAAACGATACTGATTCTTTCATAAGAGAACATTCTGCACCTGAATCATAATAAAACGGAAAAATCTCACCAGAATGATGTAATTTGCCAGAAGGTACATGGATTTGACACAAATCCACACGACGTTCGGTTGATGAGCTCGCATTGCTGCCACTTCTTTCTTTGTTGCTCACACCAGGACAACGCGATGCAAAATGGCCAGTAGATCCACATTTAAAACACGTAATGTGTTTAAAAGAAGAAGTCGAATTTTTTGAAGGTTGGCTCCTGTAGTTTTCTGATCGGTCGTCTTTTCGAAAATGCATCTTCTTCTTTAAGCGACAGTCGAATGCTCGATGTCCCAATTTGCCACAATGGAAACACTTGATGGTTGCAGACGTAGGTAAAGATTTCAAACGTTTATTTTCCTGTTCTTCGTTTTGTCCAATAGACACTTTTCTTTTCAAAAATGAAAATACTTTTAGCTCTTGTTGTAGCTTGTTTCTTGTCAAAATGTCGGATGTGAAGGCAAGCCGTTGAAGACGAGGCTCAAATTGTGATACATGAGCTAACACAGTTGAAACAGCTATCTGCTCAGTGGTCTAGTCTTTCCACCGAGATATTAATGTAGTCATTAAGCGAGCTGAATAAGCCGCAAGAGATTCATTTTCTTTTGGTTTCCCATTATTCAAATTAATAAGGCATGCTGCTACAGTTTCGGGACAGTCATACCTTGCTATGAATAAATCTTTAAATTGATCCCAAGTCATTCCAGGATAAGACACCTGAGATAACCAAGCAGATGCTGGTCTTTTTAGCGATCGGCTAAGCGCAATCATCAGTGCAGCACCTTGTAGTGGTTGATCCGACATGCACATACTTGCTGTGGTAATCCACGAATGTGCGTTACCTTCTACTTTTTCTGGATCGAATTCCGGTAGTGTAATATTCGTTTTAGTTGTTGGTACCTTCATGGCTTGGATCATTGCCAAGGAGTTTTGGTTCTGCAGTTCAAATAGTGATCGCCAGTGATCGTCACTATTACTAGCGTCTTGTGGAGGTGCGTATCCCACTTCTGATGTCGAGGGGGGGTGCTGGCACCGTTTGGCGAACTCCTTCGTCGTCACTCATTGTTTTATTATCAACAATCACACAAATAGTCAAACACAATTCTCTGTTTATTTATCGTACACAAAACAATATAATAAAGTTAACAAATAATAAAATAATAAACACTAATAATTAATACAAAATGTCGATGATTAGGAACAATTGAAACGTAGGTGATCTGGGGATGCTTGACCTGCTTGATCTCTGCCTGTTTTTTATATCATAGTCAGCCTATCCCCTCCTGATTTCACCCAAACGCCGATTAAGCAAAACAAATAATCATTGATATCGGACGCCTGACGTTTCAAATTCTTACGCGCTGCGACATATATACATATATATATATATATATATATATATATATATATATATATATATATATATAGATATATATATATATATATATATATATATATATATATATATATATATATATTCAGTCGTGTACTTGAAGCCAGAGTGAACGGATGTTTTTTACGTGAGCTCTGTGTGAATACATTTATTTGTTTCTCGTTCGGTTGTGTTTGTTTTGTAGTTTATTGTGTCGTTTCGGCCGACTCCTTTCATTTTTGTCGGTGACTTTAATGCGCACCATATACTCTGGGGTTCTGTAAGCACAGATGCCCGTGGTCGAATTGTCGAAAGCTTCTTGGACAACAATGATGTCACCCTTCTCAATACTGGCTCAGCCACGCACATAAACATGAGATCAAGAAGTTTTTCGGCAATCGATTTATCTTTCTCTACATCTTCGTTAGCTGCATATCTCCAGTGGCAGGTAGTTGACGATGCCCATTTCAGTGACCATTTTCCCATTCTTGTGTCGTTTCTTTCTAATGCTGTTTCTGATGCTCAAACATCAACAAGAAGATGGTTGTTTGATCTGGCGGATTGGAATGCATTTAGGAACAACCTAAAACTACCTGATCCGTCACCAGATTTACTTGTAGAACTACAACATCTTTCTGATTGTATTCTGTTTTCCGCTTCGGTTTCTATACCGAAATCTTCTGGTCGAGCCAGGAAGAGGTCAGTTCCCTGGTGAAATGCTCAAGTTGCTGCCGATATTCGTGCAAGAAAAAACGCGCTAAAAGTGTACCGGAGAAATCCGAAACTTGCACACCAAATCGCTTTCAAGAAAGCACGTGCGCAAGCCAGACGCACAATTCTTATGTCTAAAACTGAGTCTTGGTGTGGTTTTGTTTCTTCAAACGGTACTGCTTCCGGCCAAACTACACTTTGGAAGAAAATCAGATATATGAACGGCTTTAGGAAAAGTTCCCATATTCCAATGCTCCAGGTCAAAGACCAAGTACACACTACTAGAGATGAGATTTGTGAGATTTCAGCAGACCAGTTTGAGGCTGTTAGCAATTCGGACAATTATTCGCTTCATTTTTTGCGCGAAAAAGCGGCTGAGGAGTTTCCACTGGACTTTGACTCGGACAACACTGCGTTTTACAATTCTAGTTTTTCTTTCGACGAATTTGAATTTGCACACAGTCGTACTGCAAACACTTCTGTCGGTCATGACGACATCGCTTACGCAATGCTTCGACATCTACCCGACCATTTCAAGCAAGGAATAGTGGAATTTATTAACCATCTTTGGGTTGAAAATATCTATCCAGACGTCTGGCGTAAAGCAATAATTGTACCGATTTTCAAAAAGGGAAAAGAAGTGTCTCATGCTTCTAGTTATCGTCCTTTATCTTTGACGTGCCATCTGTCAAACGTATGATCAATTCCCGGCTCAGCTGGTTTGTAGAATCTCGCAATCTTATCAACAAATATCAATGTGGATCTCGTCAGCACCAATCCACTACTGACCTTCATGTGTATTTGACAAACGCCATTCAGTCTAGTATCTTAAAATGCAACCATCTGGTTGCTGTGTTTTTTGATCTAGAGAAAGCGTTCGACATGACCTGGAGATATGGAATACTACGAAAATTACACAACTGGGGTTTACGGGGCCATCTGCCTCAATTCATAAAAAACTTTCTTTGTCGCCGTTCATTTAGGGTCCGAGTTGGAGAAACTCTCTCTTCTACACGACCGTTGCAAAACGGTATTCCTCAAGGCTCTTCCATAAGTGTAACTTTATTCTTGATTGCAATCAATGACATCATTTCTTCCATCCCCAATACCGTTGATTATTGTCTCTATGTCGACGACCTCACCCTTTTCACTTCGTCTCAATCTCTCGCTCTCTGTTGGGAGAGATTACAGCAGGCTGTAGACATTGTTTCTCTAGCCGCATCCGACCGTGATTTTCGTTTCTCTACGGAAAAGACATGTGCTATCGATTTTTGTCGACTACGCAAAGCACACAACTGTTCTGTTGTGACGCTTTACAACAGACCAGTGCGGATTGTAGATGAGGTGAAGTTTCTGGGTTTAATTTTCGACAAACGTTTCTTACTGTTGAAACACATCAACACTGTTTCTGCGCAGTGCATAATGACATTGAATACAATCAAGTGTATTGCCTCCACAAAATGGGGAGCCGAAAGGGACTCTTTGCTGCGCCTGTACACCAGTCTGGTTCTGTCCAGGATAGACTACGGTGCCATCATTGTGTATACAGCTAGTTCCCATCACTTGAAGATGCTAGACAGTGTACACAATGCTGGTATTCGAACTGTCACCGGTGCGTTTAGGACTACGCCAATTCCAAGCCTTCACTGTGAAGCTGGTGTTCCGCCACTTCACATAAGGTACATGAAACTTGGTATGAGGTACGTGTGCAAAATTCAAACACTCACGCAGCACCTGAACTATACCATCTTTTTCAGTAATGCAGAGTTAGACCGTTTGTTTAGAAATAGTGCGACTTCCCTATACCCACTCGCATTAAAACTCACAATACTGTTGAATACCATCCTCAACAAACAAGGGCTTGTATTACCACGGATATATGCCGTCGTACCACCATGGGCATCTGGAGCCTTAAAACCAAATCTTGCGCTGACCAGTAAGCCAAAACTTCCACTCCTCATGCCACATACCTAGTCGAATTCTTTATTCAGCTGCAACAGTACACAGATTTTCAACACACATATACCGATGGCTCCAAGACAGACTCTAGGACTGGCTGTGCTTTCGTGACTGACGGCGTATCCCACTCGTTCACACTGTCACCCATATGCTCGGTGTATACCGCTGAGTTATATGGGATCCACTACTCTCTTCGACACTCCCGTCGATCTATCGATGAGCGACGTCACCTGCTCGTCTGCACTGATTCGCTGAGTGCCATCTTGGGTATCAGTAGCAGATTTTCATCTGATCCTACTGTAGTAGACATTCGTAGGGAAATCGATAGTGTTACGTGCCTATCGACACCGTAACCAAAAATCCTCAGTCAAGCTGAGGGTGCTGTCTTCTCAGTGAAGAAGGGGGGGTTCAAAATTAAAATAAGAGAATATTACTCATGGGCGCCACGCGATTTAAATATAGTGCTTACCTCAACAAAACTAAAACGCGAAAGTTCCTAGGATTCCATAGTATTGGTACGATTAACAAACGTAATTTTCCTCCAAATACACGTTATATAATCAACGGTTCTCTTTCCTAAAATGGCGTCACAAACTGCTGAGGGAGAGATTGGTTGAAACAAACAAGGAAGCCAATAAAGTTGAAATGCTGGATTTATTATTAGCAACATGTAAATATAACGGTACAATGTTCGTTAAACTCTTAATGTAACAGTGATTATTAACAATTTTTAATTTAGTCGTTGTGTGAATTCCGTATCCGTGAGGTGAATCTACAGACGTGACACACGCGGATGTCCGTACTAAAATAAAGACGATAATTCTTGTGCCGCTATGTTCTACTCATCACTTTACCCGGTAAGAACAATTTCCTACGTTTTATAGCCCTTGTTGATCAACTCGGTTCACATAATACACATACATTTCTTCGTAGACAAGTAAATCACGGTAATGAAATAAAGCGATACGAATCGGCCCAAGATATAAACAAATATACGCCTTTAAGTATGTATTATAAGTTATAATAATTTACAGCAAAATAAAAATAATGGATATCATTCCAGGACATCTTAAAGCAGCGCTTGCATAAACGCTCAAGGAATACGCGGAATCCAGATGTAAATATATACTTAATATATATATATATATATATATATATATATATATATATATATATATATATGTATATATATATATATATATATATATATATATATATATATATATATATATATATATATAACTGTAAGGCATTAATTTATTACGGTCCTGTATTCTTAAAATTTCACTGTAAGCAGACGTTGAACTATATCGTAGAACAGTCACCGTTGATGCGTGAGACTGTGCACTATGGTTGTGAGTGGGTGAATTGTGCATGTGTGAGTGCTTACGAGGGGTGACGCGGTCCAAGGGACGAGCGATGCTGTTGGTCAAACCAATGCTGTATGTTGATGGCGGGTTGCTAATTGTTGAGTGAGTATTCTCACTGTCATTTCAGATATATTCTTATTTCCTTATCCTCAATGTTATATCTGCTAATCAGGGCGTGCTTGGCTTGTTCCAAGATTAGACCTGTGTTTCAGTACTTGCACCGTGGGTGCAGGTGTTTCTTCTTCAGGGTGGATCTGGCTTCGACCAGGGTTGGACCTGAGGGAAATTCGTCCAAGTAGGGTGGATCTGGCAGAGGTCCAGGGTTGGACCTACTTGGGGTTGCCTACCTAGTGGGGTGTGGCTGGTAGAGTCGAATGGACCCACTAGGAGATGTCCATTAGGGAATGCCTGTAATGGAAGCCTGCCTTTAGGGTTTATCTGGCTGTGGACCAGAGTTGGACCTGCTCGTGGTTGCCTATCTAACAGGGTGTGCCTGGTAGCTCCAGGATTGGATCTGTTAGAGGATGCCCATGAGGGAAGACTACCATCAGGGTGGATCTGGCAGAGGTCCAGGGTTGGACCTGTTTGGTAGATAAGCTTGTCGTGGACAAGTATGTACAGGGCTTGAAGGCACTGTCTCCATATTCCGTAGCCTACCTAATCCTTTATATAATGTCTTGTGGTATCGGTATGACATGTTGTATTTTTATAATGCAGGTATGAAGGATACCAAGACGACGCCCAAACCTGAGGCGCCGTTATAACCATCGTTGTGATCGTAGGATGTCTTAGCATCAGGTCAACCGGTCAATTATACATATTAATCGTAATGACTTTAATTAGACTTTAGTATTGTTCTTCTAAAACTGTTTATATTGTATCTTATAACCGATCTATAACTACGTTAGAAAAAGCGCTCTTATGTCTCAGAAGTGGGATCGGCATTTTTCGAGTTGATTTGCGTATCCCGATCGGCATTCTTCAAGTTGATTTGCGTATCCCGAATATATATAGACATATATATATATATATATATATATATATATATATATATATATATATATATATATATATATAACAAAGTCCCATGCTCTAACAAAGAATATATACAGAAATAGCATGACCTCAAATGGTCTCATCAATAAGTTAATTTATAATTCTTATCTCAGTCTCTGTTTAAGTGTAAACAAATCAAGCTTAAAAATGAAATGAAAAGACTACGGCAGTACTTATCTTGTTTACTCCACTCTCTCACTCCTTTGTTCAGAGGTCATCTAGCCTTTGTTCGATGGTGGGCGGCGACGATTCCCGTGGAGAAATGGGTGATAAATGGATTGACCAGGTACTCCGAGCGAAGAAAACGAACCAAAACCCGAAAACGGTAAACTGGTATCACGACTGTTGACTTGTCGGCGCACAGAGCTGATAATTATCAGCAACAGAGAATTTGAGCCACAAACTAATCCCTTTACAGGTATTCCACCGGAGGTAAAACTGAAATTACGCACAACGCAACACTACACTCCGCGATAGAAAATAAGAGGTAATTTCCTTAATCCCTTTACGGATAACTCGACTTGAGTAAAATGGAAAATAAGTACTCCTTTACCGTAACTCAAAACTCTTATTGTTGTTATTATTCTCTGCCTCCTTTTTTTTAAAAACCCCTAATCAAAAATCCCTCAATTTCCAAAAATCAGAATTCCTCTGATTAACAACAAAAGAAAGCGAAACGAGAGAGAAAATAGCATAGAAGAAAGGAAACGAATATATGGAAGTTTACTCAGTTGTAATCCTATTTATATTAAATGTGAATGTAATAAAATGTCCAAATATGTCATTAATTATTTCCTAATGTAAACCGTACTTAGTCACGTGGTTTTTGACGTTTAACAGTGAGGTTACCATTAGTTAAAATTGCTGAAAACAATCCACCAATTTAACTATTAAGCCAAGTCTGAGGAAACCCTAAAGAAAACAATAAGAAAGCGAAAGATGTAGAGAAGATTAGATTTAAGAGATAGACAAGACGAGAAAAACGAAAGGTTAAAATTTTTACGTTACAATATTATATATACAGTGAGCGCAAAAAGTATTCGTACATTTAAAATTTTTACAAAGAAACTACTTTTACAGGAAAACAATTGAAGGCAAGTAAAATATAAAAATATGTAGAGTATCATGGATAAACACATTCAATTTTTATACGTAAATTAATCAACAAAAATTAAATTACAGTGCCAATAAAAAATAAAAACCGATGACACACGTCAAATTAGCGCGCCAAAAGTATTTGTACATTTTAGTTTTTTTGTTTCAGCATCAGTTATTTTATATACTTTCGCCGAATGGCATGAATAACAATAACATGGGACCCCACACCGGTGTGAACTTGGCGACGAAAAGCTAGCGACGATTTTATATTTTAGCAGAGCGGCACATTTTCGTCGGCGACGATATTTTTCCAGAACAACACAATATTTCAATGTAAATAATGTCGGGTTAAAACTTTAATTATTCAGGGGATATAATAAATTAATTGGGGTAAATAAAATTATTATTCAGGGGATTACAGGGTGCATAAATATATATAATTCACAATTGTTGTATGAATGATTTAGAGATGCATCTCGTTAAGTATCTCTAGACGTTTGTGACACTACCATAAAAATAGGGTTGGTAGATACATATATTAGCTAAATAATTATGGCAAAAAGAATATTCTATCCAGGGGATTAGGGGGTGAAAAATTAGTATTGTCACCAACTTATGTGTGAATTCTGCACAAATAAACCTATTTTAGTATCTCTAGACGTTTCTGATACTACCATAAAAATAAAGGTGGTAGATACATATATTGGCTAAATAATTATGCTAAAACGAATATTCTATCCAGGGGTTGAGGGGGTGAAAATTCAGTATTGTCACCAACTTATGTGTGAATTCTGCACAAATAAACCTATTTTAGTATCTCTAGACGTTTGTGACACTACCATAAAAATAGGGGTGGTAGATACATATATTGGCTAAATAATTATGCTAAAACGAATATTCTATCCCGGGGTTGAAGGGGTGAAAATTCAGTATTGTCACCAACTTATGTGTGAATTCTGCACAAATAAACCTATTTTAGTATCTCTAGACGTTTGTGACACTACCATGAAAATAGGGGTGGTAGATACATATATTGGCTAAATAATTATGCTAAAACGAATATTCTATCCCGGGGATGAGGGGGTGAAAATTCAGTATTGTCACCAACTTATGTGTGAATTCTGCACAAATAAACCTATTTTAGTATCTCTAGAAGTTTGTGACACTACCATAAAAATAGGGTTGGTAGATACATATATTGGCTAAATAATTATGGCAAAAAGAATATTCTATCCAGGGGATTAGGGGGTGAAAAATTAGTATTGTCACCAACTTATGTGTGAATTCTGCACAAATAAACCTATTTTAGTATCTCTAGACGTTTGTGACACTACCATAAAAATAGTGGTGGTAGATACATATATTGGCTAAATAATTATGCTAAAACGAATATTCTATCCCGGGGATGAGGGGGTGAAAATTCAGTATTGTCACCAACTTATGTGTGAATTCTGCACAAATAAACCTATTTTAGTATCTCTAGACGTTTGTGACACTACCATAAAAATAGGGGTGGTAGATACATATATTGGCTAAATAATTATGCAAAACGAATATTCTATCCAGAGAAAAACACAAACAAATTTGACAAAATAAGCTTACTTCGTTTAGTAAAACACGGTGGCGGACATGTACTTGTATGGGGATGCATGAGTGTTGCTGTTATTGGAAAACTACACTCAATTGATGGAATTATGGATTATATAGTCTATATCATCATCTTAAAAGAATATTTCATTCTTAGCATGGAGAAAATGGGAGCCAAGAGAAATGTCATATTCATGTAAGACAATAATCCAAAACATAGCGCTTGGTAATCCAGATTGTGTATCCTTTTTAATACACCAAGCTATCGAAAATGCCTCCCGAATCATCAGACTTTTATAAAAATGAGAATTTATGGACTTAAGATGAAAAAGAAATAAGAAAACGGCTAATTTCTAATAAAAACTATTTGAAAATTGAGCACCATGAAGAATGGTACAGCATTTCAATATTTTGTAAGGTATTTGGTAAATTTAATACCAAACAGACCCCTAACTATTATAAGAGCCAATATATATATAAAAAAAATATAGGTCATTTGTGTAAAATTGAAAATATTATAACAATTTGTTACATGTACGAATACTTTTTGCGCGTTAATTTGGATAGTGATATTGGTTTTTAATTTTTATTTCCACATTAATATTATTTTTGATGAATAGTTTTCATAAATTAAATAAACATATGACTCTATACAGCTCCACATATTTTTATTTTTGATCTATCTTCAATAGTTTTTCTTTAAATGTAGTTTTATTATGAAAACTTGACCTGTACGAATACTTTTATATATATATATATATATATATATATATATATATATATATATATATATATATATATATATATATATATATATATATATATATATATATATATATATATATATATATATATATATATATATATATATATATATATATATATATATATATATATATATATATATATATATATATATATATATATATATATATATATATATATATATAAAAGTATTCGTACAGGTCAAGTTTTCATAATAAAACTACATTTAAAGAAAAACTATTGAAGATAGATCAAAAATAAAAATATGTGGAGCTGTATAGAGTCATATGTTTATTTAATTTATGAAAACTATTCATCAAAAATAATATTAATGTGGAAATAAAAATTAAAAACCAATATCACTATCCAAATTAACGCGCAAAAAGTATTCGTACATGTAACAAATTGTTATAATATTTTCAATTTTACACAAATGACCTATATTTTTTTTATATATATATTGGCTCTTATAATAGTTAGGGGTCTGTTTGGTATTAAATTTACCAAATACCTTACAAAATATTGAAATGCTGTACCATTCTTCATGGTGCTCAATTTTCAAATAGTTTTTATTAGAAATTAGCCGTTTTCTTATTTCTTTTTCATCTTAAGTCCATAAATTCTCATTTTTATAAAAGTCTGATGATTCGGGAGGCATTTTCGATAGCTTGGTGTATTAAAAAGGATACACAATCTGGATTACCAAGCGCTATGTTTTGGATTATTGTCTTACATGAATATGACATTTCTCTTGGCTCCCATTTTCTCCATGCTAAGAATGAAATATTCTTTTAAGATGATGATATAGACTATATAATCCATAATTCCATCAATTGAGTGTAGTTTTCCAATAACAGCAACACTCATGCATCCCCATACAAGTACATGTCCGCCACCGTGTTTTACTAAACGAAGTAAGCTTATTTTGTCAAATTTGTTTGTGTTTTTCTCTGGATAGAATATTCGTTTTGCATAATTATTTAGCCAATATATGTATCTACCACCCCTATTTTTATGGTAGTGTCACAAACGTCTAGAGATACTAAAATAGGTTTATTTGTGCAGAATTCACACATAAGTTGGTGACAATACTGAATTTTCACCCCCTCATCCCCGGGATAGAATATTCGTTTTAGCATAATTATTTAGCCAATATATGTATCTACCACCACTATTTTTATGGTAGTGTCACAAACGTCTAGAGATACTAAAATAGGTTTATTTGTGCAGAATTCACACATAAGTTGGTGACAATACTAATTTTTCACCCCCTAATCCCCTGGATAGAATATTCTTTTTGCCATAATTATTTAGCTAATATATGTATCTACCAACCCTATTTTTATGGTAGTGTCACAAACTTCTAGAGATACTAAAATAGGTTTATTTGTGCAGAATTCACACATAAGTTGGTGACAATACTGAATTTTCACCCCCTCATCCCCTGGATAGAATATTCGTTTTAGCATAATTATTTAGCCAATATATGTATCTACCACCCCTATTTTCATGGTAGTGTCACAAACGTCTAGAGATACTAAAATAGGTTTATTTGTGCAGAATTCACACATAAGTTGGTGACAATACTGAATTTTCACCCCTTCAACCCCGGGATAGAATATTCGTTTTAGCATAATTATTTAGCCAATATATGTATCTACCACCCCTATTTTTATGGTAGTGTCACAAACGTCTAGAGATACTAAAATAGGTTTAATTCACACATAAGTTGGTGACAATACTGAATTTTCACCCCCTCAACCCCTGGATAGAATATTCGTTTTAGCATAATTATTTAGCCAATATATGTATCTACCACCTTTATTTTTATGGTAGTATCAGAAACGTCTAGAGATACTAAAATAGGTTTATTTGTGCAGAATTCACACATAAGTTGGTGACAATACTAATTTTTCACCCCCTAATCCCCTGGATAGAATATTCTTTTTGCCATAATTATTTAGCTAATATATGTATCTACCAACCCTATTTTTATGGTAGTGTCACAAACGTCTAGAGATACTTAACGAGATGCATCTCTAAATCATTCATACAACAATTGTGAATTATATATATTTATGCACCCTGTAATCCCCTGAATAATAATTTTATTTACCCCAATTAATTTATTATATCCCCTGAATAATTAAAGTTTTAACCCGACATTATTTACATTGAAATATTGTGTTGTTCTGGAAAAATATCGTCGCCGACGAAAATGTGCCGCTCTGCTAAAATATAAAATCGTCGCTAGCTTTTCGTCGCCAAGTTCACACCGGTGTGGGGTCCCATGTTATTGTTATTCATGCCATTCGGCGAAAGTATATAAAATAACTGATGCTGAAACAAAAAAACTAAAATGTACAAATACTTTTGGCGCGCTAATTTGACGTGTGTCATCGGTTTTTATTTTTTATTGGCACTGTAATTTAATTTTTGTTGATTAATTTACGTATAAAAATTGAATGTGTTTATCCATGATACTCTACATATTTTTATATTTTACTTGCCTTCAATTGTTTTCCTGTAAAAGTAGTTTCTTTGTAAAAATTTTAAATGTACGAATACTTTTTGCGCTCACTGTATATATAATATTGTAACGTAAAAATTTTAACCTTTCGTTTTTCTCGTCTTGTCTATCTCTTAAATCTAATCTTCTCTACATCTTTCGCTTTCTTATTGTTTTCTTTAGGGTTTCCTCAGACTTGGCTTAATAGTTAAATTGGTGGATTGTTTTCAGCAATTTTAACTAATGGTAACCTCACTGTTAAACGTCAAAAACCACGTGACTAAGTACGGTTTACATTAGGAAATAATTAATGACATATTTGGACATTTTATTACATTCACATTTAATATAAATAGGATTACAACTGAGTAAACTTCCATATATTCGTTTCCTTTCTTCTATGCTATTTTCTCTCTCGTTTCGCTTTCTTTTGTTGTTAATCAGAGGAATTCTGATTTTTGGAAATTGAGGGATTTTTGATTAGGGGTTTTTAAAAAAAAGGAGGCAGAGAATAATAACAACAATAAGAGTTTTGAGTTACGGTAAAGGAGTACTTATTTTCCATTTTACTCAAGTCGAGTTATCCGTAAAGGGATTAAGGAAATTACCTCTTATTTTCTATCGCGGAGTGTAGTGTTGCGTTGTGCGTAATTTCAGTTTTACCTCCGGTGGAATACCTGTAAAGGGATTAGTTTGTGGCTCAAATTCTCTGTTGCTGATAATTATCAGCTCTGTGCGCCGACAAGTCAACAGTCGTGATACCAGTTTACCGTTTTCGGGTTTTGGTTCGTTTTCTTCGCTCGGAGTACCTGGTCAATCCATTTATCACCCATTTCTCCACGGGAATCGTCGCCGCCCACCATCGAACAAAGGCTAGATGACCTCTGAACAAAGGAGTGAGAGAGTGGAGTAAACAAGATAAGTACTGCCGTAGTCTTTTCATTTCATTTTTAAGCTTGATTTGTTTACACTTAAACAGAGACTGAGATAAGAATTATAAATTAACTTATTGATGAGACCATTTGAGGTCATGCTATTTCTGTATATATTCTTTGTTAGAGCATGGGACTTTGTTATATATATATATATATATATATATATATATATATATATATATATATATATATATATATATATATATATATATATGTCTATATATATTCGGGATACGCAAATCAACTTGAAGAATGCCGATCGGGATACGCAAATCAACTCGAAAAATGCCGATCCCACTTCTGAGACATAAGAGCGCTTTTTCTAACGTAGTTATAGATCGGTTATAAGATACAATATAAACAGTTTTAGAAGAACAATACTAAAGTCTAATTAAAGTCATTACGATTAATATGTATAATTGACCGGTTGACCTGATGCTAAGACATCCTACGATCACAACGATGGTTATAACGGCGCCTCAGGTTTGGGCGTCGTCTTGGTATCCTTCATACCTGCATTATAAAAATACAACATGTCATACCGATACCACAAGACATTATATAAAGGATTAGGTAGGCTACGGAATATGGAGACAGTGCCTTCAAGCCCTGTACATACTTGTCCACGACAAGCTTATCTACCAAACAGGTCCAACCCTGGACCTCTGCCAGATCCACCCTGATGGTAGTCTTCCCTCATGGGCATCCTCTAACAGATCCAATCCTGGAGCTACCAGGCACACCCTGTTAGATAGGCAACCACGAGCAGGTCCAACTCTGGTCCACAGCCAGATAAACCCTAAAGGCAGGCTTCCATTACAGGCATTCCCTAATGGACATCTCCTAGTGGGTCCATTCCTGACTCTACCAGCCACACCCCACTAGGTAGGCAACCCCAAGTAGGTCCAACCCTGGACCTCTGCCAGATCCACCCTACTTGGACGAATTTCCCTCAGGTCCAACCCTGGTCGAAGCCAGATCCACCCTGAAGAAGAAACACCTGCACCCACGGTGCAAGTACTGAAACACAGGTCTAATCTTGGAACAAGCCAAGCACGCCCTGATTAGCAGATATAACATTGAGGATAAGGAAATAAGAATATATCTGAAATGACAGTGAGAATACTCACTCAACAATTAGCAATCCGCCATCAACATACAGCATTGGTTTGACCAACAGCATCGCTCGTCCCTTGGACCGCGTCACCCCTCGTAAGCACTCACACATGCACAATTCACCCACTCACAACCATAGTGCACAGTCTCACGCATCAACGGTGACTGTTCTACTTAAGAAAGATATAGTTCAACGTCTGCTTACAGTGAAATTTTAAGAATACAGGACCGTAATAAATTAATGCCTTACAGTTATATATATATATATATATATATATATATATATATATATATATATATATATATATATATATATATACATATATATATATATATATATATATATATATATATATATATATATATATATATATATTAAGTATATATTTACATCTGGATTCCGCGTATTCCTTGAGCGTTTATGCAAGCGCTGCTTTAAGATGTCCTGGAATGATATCCATTATTTTTATTTTGCTGTAAATTATTATAACTTATAATACATACTTAAAGGCGTATATTTGTTTATATCTTGGGCCGATTCGTATCGCTTTATTTCATTACCGTGATTTACTTGTCTACGAAGAAATGTATGTGTATATATATATATATATATAATCTCATATGGGTACGACTTAAGACACGGCACAAGTTAACATTAAAAATAAACGTAATCAAATATTGAATAAAATCAATACAATTTCGTTTCAACCAAACGATTATATAAATTATATAGCAGACTCGCCTCTATTGCACAATAATAAATTGAATCATCCTGTTCTTTTTTCATAACTCTGCAAGTTATGTTATTCTCATAAAGACACGTACAAAAAGATAATCTTTGTATAAATAAGAAATAAGCACAATATTCTAACCACTCTTGTTACGACTAGTGTTGATGTAAGATCTAAATAGTTCAAACCATATCTGTATAACATTGTATTAAAAGTGAAATAAATCTTTTTTAAAACAAGTCATCAGATTCTCATACTTAATTGGCGCAGTCGGTAGGATAGCCAAAGGCTTGGTGAATCGAAAACACACAAGTATCGAGAAAAAACCCGAGCTGGAAGTCACCACATCATCAACTGTCCACAGCCAAGCCGAACGAACATCGAGCGAAGACAACAGCTAGATATGATTAAAGAAATCGTACTATTATTGTAAGTACATTTGTAATTATAAATTTACTCCAAACTGGAGGAATTATTAGGAACCTTAAATAATCTCAATATCAACATGACAACTCCACATAATGCACCTGCAAATATCTTTGCTAATTTAAATAATGAAATATTCAAATTACTTGATTTAATACCATGCTTCGATTGAGACATTAAATCATTACCAAATTTTATAACCACTGTAGATGATATCATTGACTTAATTAACCAGTCAAACCCATCAGAAATTACAAAAAAACTTGTTATACTAACGTTAAAAAATAAGATTAAATGTAAAGCTGCACAATGCCTCAGTAATACCACTATAAAAATTTGGAAAGACTTAAAAACACATTTACTAGACAATTATTCCGATACTCGATCAGAATACACCTTGATGTATGAAATCACCCATTTAAAACAAGTTAAAGGAAATATCTTAGAATATTATGCAAAATTCAATAATGTATTCTTAATATACAAAAGTAAAATAGAATGTAAATATGATAGTAATGCGAGCAAAGTAATAATAGAAAACGCATTAAAATATTTTACTCAATGCTTTATAAATAATTGTAAAGACCCGTTTAGATCACAATTATCTGCCAGAAATCCACAGAAATTATCTGAAATTTTAGACCTTATCTCGAACGATTTACAATATATGCACAATCAACATTCATACAATCAACAAAGCACACAAATACAAAAACCCGTTCCAACTAAACATCAAATACAATTTAACAGACACCAATCTCCTCTCCATAAATACCAACAGTCTCAATAGCAACCACCACAATACCAACGACAACAATATCCAAAACCTTTTGCCCCAAGTGCTAATATCCGTAACGCACAACAAAGAGTTTCACCCATGAGTACCCAAACCAGAAATATCCATCAGAGAACAGAGCATTTGTTCAATCAAAATTTAGAAGACGATATAAACTTAGATACAGAGAACGAATTTTATAACGAAACTGAAAATGAATACATTGAAAACTCAGAAAGTTCAGAAAATAATTTTTTAGACTTAGGAAACGACCAACCAGAATCGAATCCTTAACTAATCAGCAAATTGCCATTTATTAAATTCGGAAATTACAAAATTTTACTAGACACCGGATCAACCCAAAATTATATTAATCCAAAATTAATGAGACCTGATTACACTAAATTCCCAGAATCATTCACAGTACATACCTGCAATGGTAAATCATCAGGAAAAGAATTTACCTTTTTCAAATATAAAGATAATAAAATAAAAAGTTACATATTTCTTTTTTAAAAGATTTCGACATATTACTAGGAATACCAGGTATAGAATTATTAAAAACAAAATTTAACTTCGAAAAGGGAGAAGTAACATTCTTAAATAAATTCAAATATAAATTTCAATATCTAAATCATCAAAACAATGTAAACCTTAATATGGAAATAAAAACCAAGAAATACGCGACGAACACCTAACCAATAACGAAAAACACTCATTATTTAACACATTAAATAAATATAAAGATCTAATTTTAAACGAAAACGAGAAATTAACATTCACTAGCAAAATAAAACACCCTATTAATACTACAGACAATATACCAATTCACGCAAAACAATACAAATACCCCGACATTTACAAACAAGAAGTTCAATCCCAAATAGATAAAATGTTACAAGATGACATCATTCAGCATTCATATTCACCTTGGTCATCACCAATATGGGTAGTCCCAAAAAAGCAGATGTATCAGGCAAAAAAAATTTGGGGTTGTAATAGACTATCGGAAATTAAATGACAAAACTGTAGACGATAAATTCCCAATACCCGACATAACAGACATCCTTGATAAATTAGGCAAATCCAACTATTTCACTACCATAGACTTAACCTCCGGATTCCACCAAATAGAAGTTCACACAGACGATATCCCTAAAACAGCATTCTCTACAAATGTCGGATATTATGAATTCAAACGTATGCCTTTCGGCCTCAAAAACGCCCCCTCAACCTTTCAAAGACTTATGAATTTCGTCTTAAAAGATTTAATCAACAAAATGTGTTTCGTATATCTCGACGACATAATAATACTAGGTACATCCCTTCAGGAACACCTAGAAAATATAAATAAAGTATTTCAAAAATTACGTGAAGCCAATCTAAAAATTCAATTAGATAAATGCGAATTTCTCCGCAAAGAAGTCGCCTACCTAGGCCATGTAATAACTACAGAAGGAATAAAACCAAACCCAGACAAAATTCAAGCTATAAAAAACTTTCCAATCCCTAAAACAACTAAAGAACTCATATCTTTTCTTGGACTAATCGGATATTATAGACGATTCATTGACAGCTTCTCAAAAATAACAAAACCACTAAGCCAATGCCTAAAGAAAGAACAAAAAATTGACATAGAAAACACAGAATACATAAAATGCTTTGAAAAATGCAAAACACTTCTTTCTAACAACCCTATCTTACAATACCCAGACTTTTCAAAAACATTTTCTTTAACAACTGATGCAAGCAATTACGCAATCGGAGCTGTGTTATCACAAAATCACGATAACAAAGATCTACCCATAGCCTTTATATCGAGAACACTTAACAATCACGAAATAAACTATTCAACCATCGAAAAAGAACTTTTAGCAATAATTTGGGCAACGAAACAATTCCGACCATACCTGTTAGGTTACAAATTCAAAATTATCACAGATCATAGACCACTAGTTTGGTTGAACTTATTAAAAGAACCAAATTCTAAACTGATACGTTGGCGCTTAAAATTGGAGGAATTTAATTACACTATAGAATATAAAAAAGGATGCCAAAACGTTGTAGCTGACGCACTATCCCGAATTAAACCAGAGTTTAAAATCGAATATAAAAATTCAAAGTTATTCGAATCAAACAAAACATTAGTACATTGTATTTCTAAAGACACCACAATGCACAAAGGTTTCGCATTACAAGTTAAACAACATTACCCTTGTAAAAATTACCACAACTTAGATAACAAAATTCTCATTCAGAATAATCCAAGATTAATTTGTCATTTAATCACAAAAGAAAATTATAATAATGAACCGACAATTAAAAACATCAAAATATGTCTTGAAAAATTACTAGACTATTGCATACAAAATGAAATAAACGAATTAGATATGCCAAAAATCTTTTCCGGCCTCGATAAGAAAATTTGGAATAAAATAGAAAATTTAATCAGAGAGATATTTCAAAATTCTAACATTAAAATCAATATTTACGCAAAACCTAACGATGAAGACTTAAATCTAAACTCAGACACAGACTCAGTAATGGTACAAACAGGTAATGAAACTGACACCGCACACTCCGACGACGAAAACCCCATAAACGGCCTAATATATCTAGACACCCCAATTAATACTTGTAAAAATCAAATAGTCGTTAAAGAAACAAATAACAAAACCGAAGTCAAAACTAATAAACTATTTAATAATAAAATACAACGAATATATCTCTATTTGAATAAAATTGATAGTAATAAAACAATTATGAAATTCATTAAAGAATACTTGCAACCCGGCATAACCTATTATTGTCTTATACCAGAAAAATTTAAATTAAACTTCAATGCAGTTTTACAAACATACTTCGACGCAAATAGCTACAAATTAATATCATGCAAAACTATGAATACCGATATAGAAAATAAAGAAGTACAACAAATGGTAATAAGAAATTATCATGAAGGAAAAACTAATCATAGAGGCATAACGGAAACATATAATAAACTAAAACAGATACATTACTGGCCCAACATGCAAAAAGATATTCAAAATTTTATAAATAAATGTAATACTTGTTTAACAACGAAATACGAAAGAAATCCGATACAAATCCCAAATATGCAAACTCCAATAGCAGATAAGCCTTTTGAAAAATTACATATAGATCTATTGTCGCTAGAACAAACCAAAATATTAACTATCGTAGACTCCTTCTCAAAATTTGAAGTAGCATACGTAATAAAAGATAAAAATGCAATTACAATTATATACAAATTAATTAAATATTTTACGCACTTCATAACTCCTAAAGAAATTATATCCGATAACGGGTTAAAGTTTAATAATAAAACGATTCAAAATTATTTAGCACTTAGACAAATTAATATTCATTACATCTCCATTGATAATCCAAAAAGTAATGGAATAGTTGAAAGATTCCACTCATCCCTGATAGAACACATGAGAATTATTAATCAAAACCCAATAATCAAAACCCTACAACTAAAAGAAAGATTAAACTATGCCCTAATAGGCTATAATAACAGCATCCATTCCACTACTAAAAGAACGCCGCTAGAAATTATATTCGGACAAATATCGGAACCAAACTTAAAACCAGAAGAAATACAAATCGACGAATATTTACAAAAACACGCCAAAACATTAAAACAAATCAATGAACAAGTAAAAACTAACATAGAACAAAATAAATTAAAATAAAACCCAATCGAAAAACAATATGAAATTCCCGAGCAAGCCTATGTAAAAATAAATAAAAGAAATTGTGGAAAAATAGAAAAACCCAAATTTAAAATACTAAATGTAAAAACAATACGTCACGAAAGAGGACAAATCATCGACGAAAAAGACAAGAAACACAAAATTTCTAATCTCAAAACACCCCGACTTGTTACAGACTAATACCCTTCGGGATATCACAAATCATCAAAGATGACACAAACACCGGACTTAACATACTCGAACTAGAAACTGCCTACATACAGGTAAACACCCTAATAATATCACTCCAAATTCCTCTTACCAACATTCTGAAACAATACCATTTGCTAGACGAAAATGTAAACACCTTATATCAAAAGATGCAAAATTACAAATTCAAAGAAAATACTGCAACCTATAAAAACACGTTAAATAACATAATGCTACACATAAAAGATAAAATACAACTTCTCGAACCAAAAAGAACCAAACGTGGATTAATTAACAGACTCGGGTCCATTATCAAAAGCATATCAGGAAAGCTAGATTCAACAGGTAAAGAAAGATATGATACAATAATAGATCACCACACAATAATAAAATAAAAACTATCAATGAAAATAATCATATCCTAAATACAAGATTAAACAATTTGGAAAAAATAATAGGAAAAGTTTTAGATGAAATAGATATTGTAAAAACACAAAACATTATAAATGAACTAATTCAAGTAGGACAAGAACTTTTCTTCTCTTTAGTATTATTAGAAGAAACTATAACCTTCTGTCAATTAAATACTCTATACTTTGGAATAATTAATCACAACGAATTACCAATAGAAATTAATAAAATCGAAAATACCTTCATAAAAACTATCCTATTAAATAACATTCAAGATAACAATATCCTAAAAACTTATTGCTCAATGAACAACAACGTACTAGTTATCCTTATTGAAATCCCATCTAACGTCATTAAAAAGGAAATCTTACAAGCCACCCCAATACCTACCTACTTACACAATACATATGAAACAATAAATGTCTTAACGGGCCCATATACGACATATAACTGTGGAATTAGATCTGTAAATAAATGTTTATCTCAAAACAACGAATACGAAAAATGTCTAGAAAACGTAATCTGTTATAAAGACTTTCAGTTCTGTGAGTACAATAAAATATCATCAATAAATTCAATTATTGAAATAAAAAATTCAAACATAAAATATCTATACTTCCCGAATGAAAAACAAATAAAATATTACTGTAATAACGAATTGAACATTAAAAATTTAAGCGGAATATATCACACTAATAACTGTCAAATTAATAACCAAATCGCAATGAAAAACAATGTCGGAGATCTAATAGATATCCATATGAACTTAACAAAAGATCATATCGAACATATAAAAAATGAAATAAAAAATATCTCACAATTCAATCATAAATTAGAAAATAGTATTTGCCTAGATTCTCCATATAATAATATTAGTACTTATAATTACCATTATGTAATCTATGTAATAATCTTAATAATAATTATTATTATAATAACTTGTAAATACAAAGGTGTCTTAAAAGAAAAATCAAAACACCAAAGTCAAAAGGATTAAGAGCTAAATTTGAAAAATCTAATAAAAATACCAATGAGGTAATTTCTATTTCTAATGAGGGAGGAATTATATAGCAGACTCGCCTCTATTGCACAATAATAAACTGAATCATCCTGTTCTTTTTTCATAACTCAGCAAGTTATGTTATTCTCATAAAGACACGTACAAAAAGATAATCTTTGTATAAATAAGAAATAAGAACAATATTCTAACCATTCTTGTTACAACTAGTGTTGATGTAAGAACTAAATAGTTCAAACCATATCTGTATAACATTGTATTAAAAGTGAAATAAATCTTTTTTAAAACAAGTCATCAGATTCTAATACTTAATTTTTTTTTTTTTTATTATAAATTTATTTAAGGAGTACGTCGACAACGTGGTCATTGGTACTCCGGTACAGTTAATTTGGTTTTGTTATGTGTCTATATGTTGCGTAAAATGTTTGTTTCGTTTAGGTATTGAAGTAATCGGATCGTAGTGTCTCTGTTGTTCTTTAGTGCTTCAGTTAATTGTCGTGGAATGTTGTACTTGTTTCTGTGTTCTTCGTATTTTTGGCAGTTTGTGATGAGGTGGTTAACAGTGATGGTGGTGTTGCATATGTCACATTGGTCTGGTGGTGTTTTTTGGAATAAATGTTGGTGTGTTATGCGCGTGTGTCCAATTCTAAGTCGTGTCATCGTTATCATACTTAATTTATATATTCTTCTGAATTTATATTTAATAAGAAACATAATTTTAACAATAATTAACTTGCAATATTAACTTCCAAACATATGCAGAAAATTATATGTATATATATATATATATATATATATATATATATATATATATATATATATATATATATATATATATATATATATATATATATATATAATATTGTAACGTAAAAGTTTTAACCTTTCGTTTTTCTCGTCTTGTCTATCTCTTAAATCTAATCTTCTCTACATCTTTCGCTTTCTTATTGTTTTCTTTAAGGTTTACTCAGACTTGGCTTAATGGTTAAATTGGTGGATTGTTTTCAGCAATTTTAACTAATGGTAACCTCACTGTTAAACGTCAAAAACCACGTGACTAAGTACGGTTTACATTAGGAAATAATTAATGACATATTTGGACATTTTATTACATTCATATTTAATATAAATAGGATTACAACTGAGTAAACTTCCATATATTCGTTTCCTTTCTTCTATGCTATTTTCTCTCTCGTTTCGCTTTCTTTTGTTGTTAATCAGAGGAATTCTGATTTTTGGAAATTGAGGGATTTCTGATTAGGGGTTGCTAGGTTTTAAAAAAAAAGGAGGCAGAGAATAATAACAACAATAAGAGTTTTGAGTTACGGTAAAGGAGTGCTTATTTTCCATTTTACTCAAGTCGAGTTATCCGTAAAGGGATTAAAGAAATTACCTCTTATTTTCTATCGCGGAGTGTAGTGTTGCGTTGTGCGTAATTTCAGTTTTACCTCCGGTGGAATACCTGTAAAGGAATTAGTTTGTGGCTCAAATTCTCTGTTGCTGATAATTATCAGCTCTGTGCGCCGACAAGTCAACAGTCGTGATACCAGTTTACCGTTTTCGGGTTTTGGTTCGTTTTCTTCGCCCGGAGTACCTGGTCAATCCATTTATCACCCATTTCTCCACGAGAATCGTCGCGGCCCACCATCGAACAAAGGCTAGATGACCTCTGAACAAAGGAGTGAGAGAGTGGAGTAAACAAGATAAGTACTGCCGTAGTCTTTTCATTTCATTTTTAAGCTTGATTTGTTTACACTTAAATAGAGACTGAGATAAGAATTATAAATTAACTTATTGATGAGACCATTTGAGGTCATGCTATTTCTGTAAATATTCTTTGTTAGAGCATGCGACTTTGTTTATATATATATATATATATATATATATATATATATATATATATATATATATATATATATATATATATATATATATATATAGATATATATATATATATATATATATATATATATATATATATATATATATAAGTGCGCTTTTTCTATCGTAGTTATAGATCTGTTATAAGATACAATATAAATAGTTTTAGAAGAACAATACTAAAGTCTAATTAAAGTCATTACGATTAATATGTATAAATGATCGGTTGACCTCTGCCAGATCCACCCTGATGGTAGTCTTCCCTCATGGGCATCCTCTAACAGATCCAATCCTGGAGCTACCAGGCACACCCTGTTAGATAGGCAACCACGAGCAGGTCCAACCCTGGTCCACAGCCAGATAAACCCTGAAGGCAGGCTTCCATTACAGGCATTCCCTAATGGGCATCTCCTAGTGGGTCCATTCCTGACTCTACCAGTCACACCCCACTAGGTAGGCAACCCCAATTAGGTCCAACTCTGGACCTCTGCCAGATCCACCCTACTTGGACGAATTTCCCTCAGGTCCAACCCTGGTCGAAGCCAGATCCACCCTGAAGAAGAAACACCTGCACCCACGGTGCAAGTACTGAAACACAGGTCTAATCTTGGAACAAGCCAAGCACGCCCTGATTAGCAGATATAACATTGAGGATAAGGAAATAAGAATATATCTGAAATGACAGTGAGAATACTCACTCAACAATTAGCAATCCGCCATCAACATACAGCATTGGTTTGACCAACAGCATCGCTCGTCCCTGGGACCGCGTCACCCCTCGTATGCACTCACACATGCACAATTCACCCACTCACAACCATAGTGCACAGTCTCACGCATCAACGGTGACTGATCTACTTAAGAAAGATATAGTTCAACGTCTGCTTACAGTGAAATTTTAAGAATACAGGACCGTAATAAATTAAAGCCTTACAGTTATATATATATATATATATATATATATATATATATATATATATATATATTAAGTATATATTTACATCTGGATTCCGCGTATTCCTTGAGCGTTTATGCAGGCGCTGATTTAAGATGTCCACGGAATGATATCCATTAAAATATTATTTAAAAATACCCCTAAGCCTTAATGTATTTAAGAAAAAATCTATTTACGTATTTCGAGAACTAAGTTCTCATCATCAGTAGAACTGAGAGGGAGCAATTCGAGACTAGTTATCCAAGCTAGTGATCGAGGTTGACTCCAACTCAGTTTTCGAAAAATATCTATTTATACTAAAACGAAGCTACCTGCTGTGTCCTAATCTCTAGTAACTAATGGCTATCCGCCTGAGTCATCTTAAAATCTAACTTCCTAGAAAATCAAATAATCTACTATTAGGTATGGGACCAAGGTCAGAATTAATTAAACGATGTTTGTACTTGAAAATATTAATACTTTCAAATGCGTCTAACTGTTTGTTGTTATTAACAGTTTTTAAAAGCTTCAAGTTATCCAAATCGATTTTATGATCTTTTTGAAAGATGTGTTCTGCAACGCTTGATTTTTCTGGAATCCCGTATTTAACGTAGTTGAGATGTTCTTTAAACCTTGTTGATATTTGTCTCTTTGTTTGTCCAATATAAATTTGATCACAGTCATTACATGAAATTTGATATATGCCTGATTTTTTTAATTGTTCCGTCTTGTCTTTTGGATTACCTAGTAACGTTTTGAGTGTAATATTTGATTTGTAAGTTATTTGTGTATCGAATTTCTTGAAAATTTTACCTAAACTACGGGAGACAGGGTCGTAAGGCAGAGAAAAAAACTTTTTATTGGTATTTTTTGTTGAAGTTAATGTGCTACTGTTTGAAATATCTTTTTTCAGCTTAAATCTTGTTACAAGTTTATCTATTATTTTATCCGAAAAACCGTTATGATATGCAATCTGTTTAATTAATTTTAATTCAATATTATAACGTGTTTTATTTAATGGGAAATTAATTAATCAGTTGACTAAAAAATTTAGTGCTGCCGTTTTGTGTTGCCAATGGTGATTAGAGTCAGATATTATGAATCTGTTAGTATTAGTGGCTTTCCTGTAAATATCAAATTCAATTTTATTACCATTTCTAATAACCAGTACGTCTAAAAACGGTAATTTATTATTAACTTCTTTTTCAACCGTGAATTTAATGGTCGGATAAACGTTATTTAAATCTGTAACGAAGTGATCTAAATTGCATTCTTTGGTATTAACTATTGCAATTAAAATATAATAAAATTATTTAATTAGAGTAAGCCTTAGAAGATCAATTTTTTTTTTATGATATCCATTATTTTTATTTTGCTGTAAATTATTATAATTTATAATACATACTTAAAGGCGTATATTTGTTTATATCTTGGGCCGATTCGTATCGCTTTATTTCTTTACCGTGATTTACTTGTCTACGATGAAATGTATGTGTATTATGTGAACCGAGTTGATCAACAAGGGCTATAAAACGTAGGAAATTGTTCTTACCGGGTAAAGTGATGAGTAGAACATAGCGGCACAAGAATTATCGTCTTTATTTTAGTACGGACATCCGCGTGTGTCTCGTCTGTAGATTCACCTCACGGATACGGAATTCACACAACGACTAAATTAAAAATTGTTAATAATCACTGTTACATTAAGAGTTTAACGAACATTGTACCGTTATATTTACATGTTGCTAATAATAAATCCAGCATTTCAACTTTATTGGCTTCCTTGTTTGTTTCAACCAATCTCTCCCTCAGCAGTTTGTGACGCCATTTTAGGAAAGAGAACCGTTGATTATATAACGTGTATTTGTGGGAAAACAACGTTTGTTAATCGTACCAATACTATGGAATCCTAGGAACTTTCGCGCTTTAGTTTTGTTGAGGTAAGCACTATATTCAAATCACGTGGCGTCCATGAGTAATATTCTCTTATTTTAATTTTGAACCACCCCTTCTTCACTGAGAAGACGGCACCCTCAGCTTGACCGAGGATTTTTGGTTACGGTGTCGATAAGCACGTAACAATATATATATATATATATATATATATATATATATATATATATATATATATATATATATATATATACTGTAGGTCCATCTCCATAGAAACAGATGACCACAGCGTTTCCCATAAAGCGCTACTCTTCATATTTCTTTACATCCTGTATATCATAATGTTACAACTTTTATGTTTTAGTTTTCAAGTTAGTTGGCTGCATTTTAGAGATTGAAGTTTCTAAGTAAAACTTTATTTTTTCAGTAATCCTAAAACACGTTTACTTAACAGGCGCGGCCGATAGGATTCCCAGATGGTTTAACGAAAACAATAAATTTCGAAATACCTCGTTTCGTTTTTACGATTTACTTTGAATCACAACGAAGTTCACCACGAGTTCATATCGTGCAAATAGAGATCTCCCGAAGGCTTTGCTGTATACAGAGCTCCAGAAGTCGACACGAGTCCAAAAAGACGTAGCATACGATTCTCATGTATAAATTGATATTTGTCCTGGAAGTAGTTTTGTCTTTAAGTGATATCACTCAATCAGAATAAGAATTAGATACGGATACAGATTCAGTCGTTTCCTACGACTCACTAATTTCTAACCCAACTGGAAACGATTTCAATTTTTATAAGTAGATAAAATAAATTAATAACTTATGTCTAAACGAAAAAAGAACCGCCGCAATACTAAAAAAGGAACTTGTAGGTATTATCCCCGACTTTTTCGGATATTCAAAACTAATACCGCGATTCATAGAAATTTGCGAAAAGAAACTGAACAAGTTTTATAACACGTCAGACGACAGCGACTTTCAGAATGAACATCTGATATATAAATATATATATATATATATATATATATATATATATATATATATATATATATATATATATATATGTATATATATATATATATATATATATATATATATATATATATATATATAATTATAATTATTATATATTATAATATATATATATATATATATATATATATATATATATATATATATATATATATATATACATATATATATATATATATATATATATATATATATATATATATATATATATTATAATATATATATATATATATATATATATATATATATATATATATATATTTATATATCAGATGTTCATTCTGAAAGTCGCTGTCGTCTGACGTGTTATAAAACTTGTTCAGTTTCTTTTCGCAAATTTCTATGAATCGCGGTATTAGTTTTGAATATCCGAAAAAGTCGGGGATAATACCTACAAGTTCCTTTTTTAGTATTGCGGCGGTTCTTTTTTCGTTTAGACATAAGTTATTAATTTATTTTATCTACTTATAAAAATTGAAATCGTTTCCAGTTGGGTTAGAAATTAGTGAGTCGTAGGAAACGACTGAATCTGTATCCGTATCTAATTCTTATTCTGATTGAGTGATATCACTTAAAGACAAAACTACTTCCAGGACAAATATCAATTTATACATGAGAATCGTATGCTACGTCTTTTTGGACTCGTGTCGACTTCTGGAGCTCTGTATACAGCAAAGCCTTCGGGAGATCTCTATTTGCACGATATATATATATAATTATAATTATTATATATTATAATATATATATATATATATATATATATATATATATATATATATATATATATTATAATATAATATATATAATTAAAGGCGAAGCCGCCGTAAACATAGGTAGTTCCACCATTAGCTATTGGGCAGACGTTAAACTTGCCCTTATTAATTCTAATCATGATAAAAGAGATTGTTACACCCTTGGAATTGAATTAACAGAACTAAAACAAGGTAGCGAGTCCCCTTTTGACTATAATAATGAAATACAAGACTTATTAAAATTGCAAATTTCTTACGTTCACTTAAATAAACCTACCGAAGCTTTAGTATTAGCTAAATATTCAGACAGGTTGCTTTACGAATATTACTGAAAAGGTTAAAGGACCCAGTAGGCACACTCATGCGCACAAAGAATCCTTCTGATATGAACGAAGCATTAAACATACTGACTAATAACTTCCAAATAGAGAGTTATTCATGCACACAAAAACCAAAACAATTAAACTATAATAACACGCAAACTAGGCATTTTCAACCACAAGCAAGACAACCTAAATTTCCCCAAGTAACGTATCGACATTCCACGTATCCTAATAATCAAGCAAATAAACCTTATTTCCAAACTCAGTTTCCTAAGCACAATGTTGTTAAACCCAATCCTAATGCAAGATTTCCAAATCCTACCCCTATGAGTACAATTACTCGACAGACATTTACGCCGAGACCAGGTTCCTAAGGCTACAAAAATCAACCTCGAACCTAACAATATCCACAACGGCAATACCCCCAAAGACAAACAAGACCTAACTTTCTAAGCGAAGAATTACATAGCACGGAAATTAGTGAATTTACCAACGAACCATACAACGATGATGACACTATCGCGATAATTTACGAACCAAAATCTGAACAAAAGAATTACGAGTATGAGGAAGCCGACTCAAACACCCTGCTTCGGAAAAGAATTCGAATTAATGAATTTAACACAGAGATAAAGCGAACTACCATTTATTAATTACCCGGAAAATAAACTAAAAGTATTAATTGACAGAGCTAGCACATGTTCATTTATCAAACCAGCAATTGCTCAAAAATTCTTCAGAAACAAAATTCAAAAACATCCTTTCAAGATTAATACCGCGCATGGCACATCAGTAGACAATTTTAGTTTAATTTTACCCTGTTCAAAACTATTTAAAAAACCTAATGTCATGATTAAATACCAACTTTTCGATTTCCATGACCAATTCGACATATTACTAGGACTCGACAACTTAAAATTAGTAGAAGCAATCATCGATTTGACGCACGAAGTGATAATAACACCGACATGTGAGATAAAAATCAACTATTACCAAGTAATACCATGACCTCACTATGCAAATTCCGAATTCCGGAAAAATCATAAAGTTTTATGATAACCTCATAGAAAATGGCGAAGTATTTGTTTCAGAAACTCATATTGATAATCTCATAGCACCAGGTACCGCGAAAATTCATGATCATTTCTTTTACTATCCAATCTTGAATCCAAACGATTTGGAAATCGTCATAAATACCAAAAATAATATTTCAATAGAACCATTAGAACATTTCGAAATGAATAACATTAATTTCAGTAACCAAAATCCTAAAACTTGCTTTAATATGTCACAAATCAAAACCGAACATATGAATTCGGAAGAAAAATAAGCAATTAAAAGATTAATTAAAGAATACGCTGATATTTTTCCTACCGAAGACAAACCTTTATCATTTGCCAATGAGGTTAAAAATAACATACGAACCACACACAAAGACATACAGATACCCGGAAATACATAGACTAGAAGTACGAGAACAAATTGACAAAATGTTGAAACAAAATATTAACAGGCTCTCGCATTCACCGTGGTCCTCTCCTATGTGGATAGTCCGGGCAGAAAAAATTGCGAATGGTTTGGTGTTGTTTAGGTCGTTTATCGACTGAATTCGCTCGGTTTTTGGTTCAAATCGATTGAATATTGTTCTTTTTTCATAGTCTTGGCTACGTTTTCTTATTTTCAGGTGGGTTTTTTAATTTTCTTTATTTTTTTATTTTCCTCGTTGGTGGTCGGGGTGTTCAACGGAGGGGGCAACCCCTCCGTTACTTCTAACCCTGCTAAAAAGCAGAAAATAATGAGCCAGTTGACGGTGGGTCAAACACCCCGGTTTCTGGTCATCAAAAAAAAGAACGGAACTGATTTTTTCAAGGGCAGCTTTTTTCTAATCAGCAAACAGTTGTATGGTTGGTGAAGTCCAGTCTGTTAAAAAAAATTAAAGCTGGCTTATTGATCGAGACAAATTCGGCGAAACAAGCAACTCTGTTGCTACACTTAACAATTTTCTGTGATTTTTCTGTAGGCGTTATGTCTCACGCAACTCTAAATACCGTCGAGGGTGTAATAGCTTGTCGGGATTTATTAAATTTTACAACCGATGAGCTTTGCTCAGAATTAAAAGCGCAAGATGTATCCGCGGTCAGGCGGATTACACGGAAAGTCAATGGCGTAGTGGAAAATACAGCATCCATAATTGTCTCGTTTTCTCTTCATAAGTTACCAGAAAAGATACGTGTGGCCATGTACAGCTTGCCTGTCCGGCCTAACATCCCAAATCCCATGCGGTGTTTCAATTGCCAAAGGTCCGGTCAAAGTTCTAATACCTGCAAAGAAAAAAAAATTTTTATCTGCGGCAAGGCACCACACGAAGAAGAAGGATGTTCAGATCCCGTTAAATGCATGAATTGTGGTTAAGGTCATCTCGCTCTGTCGAGAAACTGCTCTAAATTTAAAGAAGAGTATGCTATCGTTAAATACAAGACCTTAAACAACTGCATCAACCCGGAAGCGAGAACTTTTATGCGGAAGACCTCCCCAGTCTCAGGGTTGAGCTTCGCGAAAGTTGCGGCTGCAAAGCCAGCATCACCAGCGCCATCTGTTAACGATATTGCTTCTTTTATCCCTGAAATAAAAAAAAAAATGATAACAGATGCGATCACTACAAACCTAGGCGCCATTGCGAGCGCAGTTTTATCTTCTCATACCACACCCACATTTATAGCTGCAAAACCGTCACCACCAACAGTACCAGTACCTGTTCTGCCAGGTACATCCAAACTCCCAACCCCACTGCGTCATGCCAACGCCTGCTCCTGTTCTATCAGGACAGGATAAAAATATCTCCATCCGACTCAAAATCAAGCGCTATGTCGATTGATAATGAGGCTATCAAAAACGCTCGAACGCCCAAGGATAGTCGTGGGTGGCCTAAGAGCAAATCGGGGAACCCGAAAACTTAACACTTCGGGTTTTCTTCAAAAGTCAGCTTTTCCGTTCTGCCTTTTTTCTTTTCTCTATTTTCTATTCATTATTTATGTCCAATTCATTTATCATCCAATGGAATTGTAATGGAATCGTCAACCACCTAGCTGAGTTTAAACTTTCAATGGCTGAACATAACCCCAGAGCATTTTTCATCCATGAGAGTCACTTAAAACCTCTTGATATATTTAACTTGTGGGGATATAACCTCTTCCGCAAAGACGTTGATCGTATTTGTCGTGCTCATGGTGGCGTTGCCATTTTCCTAGCGTCTTCTGTCCCTTTTAAAGACTGCAACATTAGGACTAGGCTACAGGCAGTAGCATGCCAAGTATTCTCTCCTCGTAAACTCACAATTTGCAACGTCTACCTTCCAGACGCCCAATGGAACTTAAATGACCTGGAGGATTTGGTACGACAACTTCCAACTCCCTACATCCTTGTCGGCGCCTTTAATTCTCATAACATACTCTGGGGTTCTGTAAGCACAGATGCCCGTGCTCCATTTAACTAAAGTTTCTTGGACAACAATGATGTCAGACTTCTCAATACTGGCTCTGCCACGTACATTAATATGAGATCAAGAAGTTTTTCGGCAATCGACTTATCTTTTTCTACTTCATTTCTAGTTGCCCATCTTCAGTGGCAGGTAGTTGACGATGCCTATTAGAGTGACCATTTTCCCATTCTTGTGTCGCTTCTTTTTAATGCTGTTTTTGATACTCGAACATCAACAAGAAGATGGTTGTTTGTTCTGGTGGATTGGAATGCATTTAGGAACAACCTCAAGCTTCTTCATCCATCACTAGATTCACATGTTGAGTTACGAAATCTTTCTGATTGTATTCTGTTCTCCGCCTCGATCTCTATATCGAAATCTTCTGGTCGACTTAGGCAGACGTCAGTTCCTTTGTGGAATGATCAAGTTGATGCCGATATTCGTGCAAAAAAGTGTTTCGGTGAAATCCGACATTTGAAAACCAAATTTCATTTAAAAAAGCACGCGCACAAGTTAGACGTACCATTCTTTGCTCTAAGACAGAGTCTTGGCATAGATATGTTGCATTTATTGGAATAGATGTCGATCAAACTAAGCTCTGGAAAAAGGTCAGATATATGAACGGCTACAAGAAGAGTTCCCGTATTCCAATACTCCAGGTCAATGGTCAAGTACACACTACTAGAGATGAGATTTGTGAGATTCTAGCAGACCAGTTCTAGGATGTTGGTAATTCAGATAATTATAAGACACACAAAGATGCAAATAGTCTGTGTAAACTTTTTTATTTAAAATACAAAATTACAAACACAAGAAAACAGATAAACAACAATAATAAATGAAAAATATAATATTTATAATATAAACATAATACATATTATACGGTAAATTAAATACAAACAATGTAAATAAATCATTAAATAAATTTTACTTTCCTAGCTTTTAGCAAAGAAAAAGTTTGGATAATATCATGAATATCAAGTTTATTCAGTGTGTCAGACTCAATTAAAATTAATGCGAGATCTGATAATCTGTTTTGCGCCATTGTGGAGCGTAAATAACTCCTTATTATTTTAAATTTCGAAAAAGACCGCTCCGCGTACGCAACTGACACAGGTAATGATAAAAGAATACAGAGTGCTACAGTAAAATTTGGATAAACTCCTACTTAATCATTTGTATACTGAATTATTTGGGATATATCATTTTTTGAATTCGTAATTAATACTTGACATTGTAAAATTTCTTAACATAAATCATCTGCGTCAATATCGGACTGATTTTCATGAGTTATTTTCGCTTGTAATTTTTTGCAGCAAGATAATAGGTATTCTTTATTTTGTAAATTATCTAATGAATATAAAAATTGGAAAGAATCCATATGCTTTTTTAATAAAGAAAATCTGTCTTGAAACGAAATTAAAGTTTGATCTATTATACAGAAATAAAAATTTACTTTGAATGAATTTTCAGGAATTACTATAGGTTGATCTTCATGTTCATAATCAAATTGAGTAGATTTTTTACGTCGTCTTAATGGCCTCGCACTACGAAATTCAGTTTCTATGTCAAACTTTTCTGCAATTAATTTGGAACTTTCAACAATTTCTGCAAAACTAGCATCAGATCAATAATTAGTTAAAAATGTATTTAGTTCGTTTAATGCATCCAAAGTAAGTTGCAAATTTGTAGTTTGAGATTGTAGCAATTTACTCACAAAATTTACTTGATTTAAAATATCATACCACACTTTGTCGGAGCAAATAAATGTAAATGTAGAAATTTTTTCTCCCAGACATTTTGCTTGGTATTTAGATTGTTCGTCGACTCTTGTGTGGTCATTGCAAATTCCAAATAATGAATCAAAAACTTCTGGTAAATATTTATAGAGAGGCTTTATGGCATCAATTCTACTTGACCAGCGTGTTTCGTATAAGGGCTTTAAAGTTAAATTAGTAACATGCTTGATTAAGATATTCCATCGATAAGTAGACGCTGAGAAAAATTTGTATAATTATTGTACTATATTAAAAAATATACTGTTTCATTGTTGATATTAGCGGCATCATTTACAATTAGATTCAGGCTGTGATTCGCACAAGGAACATAAAAAGCTCGCGGGTTCCAAACTAAAATTCTTTTTTGTAGACCAATATTTTTACCGCGCATGTTAGAGCCATTGTCATAGCCTTGGCCTCTTATACTATTTATGTCTAAATTTAATGTTTTTAATAGATCAATAAGAAATGTTGTTAATCCAGCCCCTGTAACATCTAAAATTGGATAAAATGTATTTCAGTCGATCCTAATGCTAAATTGAAATTAAAGAATAGAATTATTACACTTATTTGCTCAATATGAGAAACATCCGGAGTGTAATCTAATATTATTGAAAAATATTTATTTTGTCGACATAAATTTATAATATGATTTTTAATATTAAAAGCCATTAAGGAAAGTATTTCATTTTGGATTTTGTCTCCTAGATATGTTGGCATTTTGTGAAATTCAGAATCGCTATTTATACGTCGTTTGTGTTCCGATATAATAGGATCAAACTTTTCTAGCATTTCAATACATTTTAAAAGTTGCTATTATTAAAGATTATTGCTTTTGCCTCGAAGTGCTAAATGTTGTTTACATAAAAATTGAATTACATAAATTATTCGCTTTATTACTTCATACCATAGTTTACTTTCAATGTCTAATATTGTTTGCTGTAAGTAATCAACAGTAGTTTTATTTTTGAACGATAGAAGCAACTCCTTCCATTTTTTATAGTTAGTAAAGTGAGTGGAAGTTTTTTCATGGCGGTTCAGGTACATTACTATTCTATAACATTCTTCACCATTTTTTAAGTTTCTCTTATACTAACTTTCAGATAATTCTCGACCCAACAAATCGCTCGGAAAATTAAAGTTTATTATTTATTTAAGACCCGTTTTTATAATAGCTTGCTTAGATATGTGAGATATTGGTTCCGGCCCTGGGTCGTCAAATGCACATTTATTTATTTTATCTGTACCTGTCTCCTCAGTATAGTCCCCAGATCCAGGTAGGTAGGTAGGATTAAAATTTAAAGGCGTATCAGCCTCTTGGGCTATTCAAGCCATAAACTATATTATGAAAGAAACTAACTAAATATATGTTATGTAAAAATAAAATTGTAAACTTAATATCTATTAAATGTAAAATATTAATAAATTTATATATAAATAAATAAAATGTACAGGTTTAAAGTTGTAAAAATAAATGATATTGTAAAATATTATTGAGTGATAAAAAAAAAAATGCGTGTATAAATAAAATTAATGACAAAGCTAGCACTTTTAAATAAAGGCAACTAGACCTGTATTCCTGAGGAACAGGACGACCCTGTCAATGAGTGTCGAATGGTCACCAAGGGCCACCGACAGGTCAAGTGACAGACCCGCCCTGTTTCGCTGCTCGGTAAACTGGGAGCACTCCAACAAAACGTGCGCCACTGTCAAAGCAGTGTCACACGTTTCGCACATCGGAGCCTCCTCACGGCGCAGAACATGACCATGCGTCCACCAGGTGTGCCCTATCCGGAGTCCCGCCACAGCGACCTCCTCCTTTCGGGATGCCCTATGGGAAGAATCCCATGGCCTCACGTTGTGCTTAACATTTTTAAGCTTGTAAGATACTATATGACTCCACCTTTCCTGCCACTGATTCATGATCAGATGCTTAAAATGACCTTTGAGGTCATCAGCAAGCACACGATCATAATCAATGGTGGCCTTGGACAAAGCTCGCTTAGCTGCTGCATCAGCTGCTTCATTCCCGCGAATACCAACATGACTCGGTACCCAAATAAAGCGCACGATAGACCCTTTTGACGATAATGTCATCAAGGTTGCTTGTATCTGCTGCAAGAGAGGATGTTTGGGGTACAAAGAATCAATCGCTTTCAAAGCGCTCATTGAGTCTGACAAAATAACAAAAGAATTACGTGCGAGTCTACAAATATAAAGAAGTGCTTGGTAGAGTGCATACAGCTCTGCCGTGTATACGGACGAGAGTTTGTGAAGTCGAAACTCACACGCACCTCTTGCCGATATATAAGCACATGCAACCCTGTCGTTGCTCTTCGAACCGTCGGTGTAAATGCGAAGCCATTGCCGATAGTTGGCAATGATTCGAGCAAACTCACGTTGGAACAGAATGGGTGGAGTAGCGGATCGATCCAGCTTTGAAAGCGCATAGTTGGTATTCGGACGGGAGAATGTCCAAGGTGGAAAGGGGCTGAAAGAAGTGACTGGGGTTGAAGGAAGTTCAAAATTAACTTCTCTAAAAGTACTGCGAGATCTGACAGAAAAGGAACCCACCGAACGAGCCCTTCTGTCATAAATCTCCGCAAACTGTTGACCAAAGACAGTGTCAAAAACCAGGTGATATGGTTTCGACTTTATGGCTGCCGTGTAGTTCATGGTCAAAAGCCTGCGACGATCATACAGAGAAGGCTCGCCAGCTTCGCACAATAAACTTGGTATTGGGCTGGTACGAAAAGCACCAGTAGCAAGACGAATACCAGTATGGTGTATCGTATCAATGGTTTTGATAACGGATGGCCTGGCAGACGCGTAAGCGATACAGCCATAGTCCAGCTTGGAGCGTATCAAAGCCCGATACAGGCGCAGCATAGAAATTCTATCGGTACCCCACGAGTTGGAAGAAAAAACTCGCAATAGATTTAGAGAAAGCCGACATTTTGCCTTCAAAGCCACAAGATGGGCACGCCAGTTAAGCTTCTTGTCAAATAGAAGACCAAGAAACCGGGCAGTTTCCACAAATGGAAGATCAGTACCGTTGAGAGAGAGAGCAGGATCTAAGTGAAGGTGACGGCGTTGACAGAAGTGAATGCACTCTGCCTTGGCCGCAGAAAATACGAAACCTTGCTCAGTAGCCCAGGTATGAAGACGATTGATTGTTAACTGCAGCTGACGCTCTATGGAAGCCATATTGCGAGAACTGCAGAAAATGGCCAAGTCGTCCACGTACAAGGAAACCAGCACAGGTGAACGAATACACTGTGCAACACCGTTGACGGCCACAGCAAACAACGTGACACTCAGAATAGACCCTTGCGGTACTCCGTTTTCTTGAGTAAAAATGTTGGAGAGGTCATTTCCCACACGAATTTGAAACTTCCTTAAGGAAAGAAAGATTTCAAGAAATATGGGAAGATTACCTCTCAAGCCCCAGGAGTGTAAAATGCGCATAATACCAAAACGCCAAGTGGTATCATAGGCCCGGGAAATATAAAAAAACACAGCTACCATATGTTGCTTGTTGAGAAAAGCAACCCGGGTGGTTGATTCAAGTCTTATCAGGTGGTCTGCAGTGGAACGGAAACGGCGGAAGCCGCACTGGATGTTATCCAACAAGTTGTTTGATTCCAGGAACCAAACAAGACGCCTGTTGATCATGCGTTCCATGAGCTTGCAGACACAACTGGTAAGCGAGACTGGGCGATAGCTAGATGGCAGTGTTTTGTCTTTTCCAGGCTTTGGGATTGGTACAATAATCGCATCACGCCATGGTGTTGGGCAGATACCGGAAAACCAAATGCGATTATACATTTGTAAAAGAAATGTTTTTCCAGCAGGATTCAAATGGCGAAGCATCTGGTAGTGAATAGAATCAGGTCCAGGAGCGCTGTCGTGAGAATCTGAAATCGCACTTTCAAGTTCATCCACGCTGAAAGAAAGATTGTAGATTTCGTCGCCCGGCGAAACAAAATTGAGACATTGACGTTCCAAGATTGATTTTCGAGCGAGGAACTCAGCTGGATAGTGATTGGAACTTGATGTATCCGCGAAAGTGGATGCTATAACATCAGACCGACAGGTAATGACATTGCCATTGATTTTTAGGCCAGAAACAGTGCTAGATTTTGAGCGGCCAGATATTTTTCTGACCTTCTCCCATACTTTAGAAACTGGAGTGGAGGTGGTAATGGAAGAAATGTATTTCTGCCATGACGCTTTCTTACTCTTCCGAACAATTCTTCTAGCTTTTGCCTTGGCTTGGAAGTAATAGATCATATTCTCGGTGGTTGGAAATCGCCTGAAATGGCGAAAAATACGTCGTTTTTTTCGGATAGCAATCTTGCACTCATCGTTCCACCAGGGAACGGGCATTCTATTAGAATGAATAGGTGTTAGAGGAATACTCTCTTGTGCAGCAGACTTGATTGCATCCGTGAAATACCGAACATGGTCGTCCACGTCAACGAAATCATTTTCACCAAATACGGCCAACTCCGAGAACAGATTCCAATCTGCTCGCTTTAAAGCCCATTTCGGACAACGAGCATCAGAATCTGAGCTCTGCAAAACTTTCAGAATGATCGGAAAGTGGTCACTTTGATGCAAGTCTGAGTGCACATGCCACTCAAACCATGGAGCTATTGCTGCAGAACAGATCGTTAGATCAATCGCAGAGAAAGATCTCCACGCGGCAGAAAAATGTGTCATGCTACCATCATTTAAGATGACATGTGTACTTGCGGTGAATAGGTGTTCCAAACGTCTACCGCGTTGATTAATCGTACTTGATCCCCATTCAGGATTATGAGCGTTGCAATCGCCGATAAGAATGAATGGAGCAGGCAATTGATCAATTAAATCAACGATATCACGCATATCGACATTGTCGTTTGGAGGAAGATACATAGAACATAAAGTTACCAGAAAAGGAATAGCAACACGGACAGCTACAGCTTGTAATTCAGAATTCAAAGCAATCTCCTCACAATACACATCTTCGCGAACCAGAATCGCTACTCCACCACGAGTAGGCACATCAGTACGAAATACTGAGAAGCCTCGTAATGAAACAGCTCTGGTGTCTTGAAAATGTGTTTCTTGTAAGCATATGCAAGAGGGAGTCTGCTCGGCATTGAGAACTTTAAATTCTTCGAAATGGCTGTAGAAACCATTACAATTCCACTGTAGTATGGAAGGCATTATTTGGGTGTGGAAGATTTATCTCGCTCTGGCCTAGAAAGTTTAATGCTTGTGACTTCCATAGGAGAAGAGGATCTCGAAGATTGAGATCCTTTACTCGGAGAAAATTTGGAGATGGAAGAACTTGAAACACTTGATGTTTCTCGTACCTCCATTGTTTTTTTCTTAGAAAAAATTTTCGGCGAAGTAGAAAGACTTGCCTTTAAATGGGAAATTTTGATCTTTGGCTTGGCGTTAATTTTTGTTTTATTTACACTTAAATTTTTGGTACCTTGATTCGAAATAGGTTTTAGATTTGAAGTTACACTGGACTTAGGAACATTAGTTTTAACAGGAGTTAAATTTGGAAGAGTTGTAGCAATTTTAAGGGAAGGAACGGTGTCCGTTTGAATTGCAATAGATTTTTTAATGACGGGTGTGGCAGCAATTGAAGCCAAAGAACGGCTAAAAACAGGATTAGTCTGAGATTTGAATTTCTTGCGGGCATCAAAATAAGAAAGCTTGTCGATAATTTTAATCTCAATGATCTTCTTTTCTTCCTGATTGCGTGGACAATCAGAAAAATAAGAAGGATGATTGCCAGAACAATTAACGCAGCGGACCGGACCCTTACATTCCTCGCCCAAATGTTCCCGCTCACTGCACCGTGGACACACAGCCTGTGCGTCACAACGAGATGCAGTGTTCCCGAACTTCTGGCATTTAAAACATGGCATTGGTCGAGGAAAGTATGGTCTCACGGAACAACTGTGAAAACCAACCTTAATCTTCTCCGGCAGCTTATCAAGTCCGAAAGTTAAAACAACAGATGTCGTATTTTTAACTTCACCATTTTTCTTGGTTGTAAGCCGACGACAGTTAATTACACCCTGACTCGCAAGTTCGCGCGTACACTCATCCATCTCAACAAATAGCAGGTCGTTACATGATATTACGCCCTGACATGAGTTGAGGGATTTGTGTGCCTCCACTACAACAGGCATGCCAAATAAAACATTTGCTTTTAATAAAGACTTGGTCTGCAACGAATTAGCCGTCTCAACCAAAAGAGTACCATCGCGTAACCGTTTGGTGGATTTAGGTTCTCCACCAGCCAGTTCGTTCAGGCTCCTTGCCAAACCAAAGCAAGAGACTTCAGAAATGGTTTTACCCTCTTCCGTCCTTTTGACAATTAGAAATTTTCTCCCTCGTCCGATAACGGACGAGATCTTTTTGGGGAGGGGCCCCCGGGGTTTTGGTTTTATTTGCTATGAACAAATAGATATTTTTCATCTCCTGGTCTCCCCACCCACCACGGAGTCACAATTTGGGACGTCACACCACAAGCTGGTGTGATCGCCAGGGCTAACCAGGAGATATAGTCCCCCTCACCTGGCAATAAGCTTCAGAACGCTGCGAGCCACTCTCTCCAACGTCTGAAGACTTACCTCCAGGGCCGTGGGACTCACCTTACCGGTACTGAGAACGTAACGGCAAGCCGATTGGCCAGATAGGGTTAGTATCTGACCGCCCGTTTCGCAAGAATCCGAAGCCAAAGAGGTGTGTTGCGTATAAGCTCAACCACCAGGATCATCTTCTCCTTCCTTACGGGTCTCCACGCACGGCAAACAAGCGGGTGAGCAAAAGAATAAGAAAGAAAAGTCCGCAGAAGATTGGCTCACTAACCTTCCGGTCAAAGTCCAGATGGAACAGTGTGTTTTTAACGAGGTACCTTCCTCGCCCATTGGTCGCCTCTTACGACCAGCAGAGGTGCTGCGGGTGAATTCTAACCCCCACCCGCAGGGGGGGGGTCCCCAGATCCAAAAACAGGGGTAATTTCTTCAACGATTTGATTATCTTCACTCGGAGATGGTCCTGGCTGACTTGGTATTTTGAATTCATCTACACTGCAACCGGGTACTGATTCCTGAATTGAATCTGGCGGATAATCTTGGTCAGTTCTGGTCGTTTGTTTCGTAAAATACTGTGTTAATCTTGAAGCATTTTTCTCTTGTTCTTCTTGGCGTCTCTTTTTATTAATTAAATTTTGAAGCCCGGAGAGTTCCTTTTTCTTTCTTTCTTGAGACATCTGAATATAAATATTCAATAAATGTAATTAATCTATTACCAAAAGTCTTGTTTGCGTTATTTGCTTTAGTTTTGCTTTAATTATAGGAAAGTATGAAGTAACATTTTCGAATAATTTCGCTTTTATTACTTTTTTCCTAGAATTTGCAAACATGATCGCTAACCCTATTGAGAAATGCGTAGTATTATGTATGTTTATTTTAAATGCAAAATAGCTTACCTTTAATGTTCTTGATATTCTTAAATTCACATTCACTCACAAATATTTTAAAAATACAAGGTACATAAATTCTACACTAGTGCAGTACTGCTTGCTGAAGGAGAATGAAGCAAATAATGTTTGTTCATTCATAGACGATTTCAAGTAATGCATGTTTTAACAAGACTAAACGAGTTAGAACGCTTCATTTTGTAAATTCGCGCGTGGAAAAATTTCTGCCGCCTTGTCGCCCGCGCGCTCAAACAGCTATATATCCATCAGCGATTTAATATGAAGAGTCCACTGTATACATGATATAACACGACTATACGAACTATTCATGTTAGAACAAGACTAATTACTGAGACCATAAATAACTTACTAAAATAATTGTGGTCCGAGTAATAATCGCATTACTTCCACGCGAAGCTCGAAATGTGCGTGCGTTGTGAAATTATCGGTGAAAAGGCAATTTCTATGATAATCCGGGGACTTCCCGAAGAGTTGCGCACTGGAGCATGCGCATCTAATTGCCAAACTCCTCAAGATCTGTATTCGCGCTATCTGGTAGGACTCGATGAGTATAAGACGAAGCCGACGGGTAGCAAACAACTAGGAGAGCCGAATGTTGCGCCGTCTGGATATAAATTCCAAAAACGAACACCAGCGACGGAGAAGCCGGGTGGGCATAACACGGTACAGGTCTCAAGATTCATCCGGTGCTTCAACTGCCAAGAATTAGGAAACCATCTGAGTCGTGATTGCCCTAAACCAAGAATTGATCGATGTAGTCGTTCTCAGCGCAGTGGTCATTTGTCCGGGGGCGCAGACGCTACGGCCGCAGGAGACTACCAAGCAGGCAGCATCGATAGGGCGACATGAGAGAAAGGTTAGTCTAATTTCTAATTTTGACAATTCTTTCAAAAGACGGGCCACGACGAAGAATGGTGACATGGTGCCGGTATACCTCGATACTGGGAGTGAGCACAATCTCGTTAGTGTCGGATGTACGTCTCGACTGGCACTGAGGGAAAGGGCGACCAATACCGTGCTGAAAGGATTCGGTGGTGGTATGACCAAGGCGTTAGCGGAAGTCTCTTTCTAGCTATCGCTGGATGGAGAAAATTGGGTTGTTACGGTACTGGTGACAGACTGCGAGTTATCGGGCGCCGATGTAATACTGGGGCAACCCGTCCTGGCACAAGAAGGCGTATCACTGGTAATCTGGAATGAACGAGCGGTCCTGACCAAGGAAGACGTGGGGGATCATATCCGCCACATAACGTTGGAGGAGGTACCTTCCAAAGTTACTTTTCGGCTCCAAAAAACCACACAGTTCGTAGGAGCTGAAGTGAAGTTGGTGGGCATCGACATCGATGGCGGCGATCCCAACAACCTGATGACATTCGGTGATGTTGACGAGTTTTGAGCTGCTTCCATGCAAAGGTGTTGCAACTTTAGCGGTGGCTACATTGGGCGAGCGAACCATCACCTTGAAGGCGGGACGCGTTCTAGCAAGAATGAAGGTGGCATCTCCCTTTGAAAATACTTCCAAGGTGAGCACTATTTCTATTAATTTGAATGAATGTGTGGATGTATCTCTAATGACAATCGGCGAAATTGGTGATGTATATACGGGTAAGTTAGTGAAGCTTCTGCGAAAATGGTCGATGTGTTTCTCAAAACATGAAGCAGATTTAGGATTGACCCAGTTAGGTGAAATGAAGATCGAAGTTACCACAGACAAACCCATCTACTATAGACCATATCGATTGGCATATTCAGAACGGGCAGTACTTCGTAACAAGATCCAACAGCTGATAACGAGTGGCGTTATCAGAGAATCTAACTCTGAATATGCGAGCCCAATCATTCTAGTACCAAAGAAAAGCGGCGACGTAAGATTGTGCGTGGATTATCAAGCACTAAATCGGATCACGGTGAAAGATAGATATCCACTGCCACTTGTCAGTGATCACTGGACAAGCTGGCGGGCAGTTTCTTCTTTACTACATTGGATTTAGCTCAGGGTTATCATCAGGTGCCAATGCATCCAGGGTCAATCGCAAAAACAGCGTTCATAACTCCAGATGGACAATACGAATACGTCAGAGTTCCTTTCGGCTTAGCGAATGCACCGGCGGTATTTCAGCGTATTGTAAACAAAATGTTGCGTGGTTTACAACATGATACTGTTTTGGCATACATGGACGACCTTCTCATACCATCGGTAACCATTGACGAAGGTTTGGTGAAACTGGAACGAGTTCTGACGTTAATCAAACAGGCGGGGCTGAAATTGAATTTAACAAAATGTAGTTTTTTACAAAAGGACTTAAACTATTTAGGTCATGAGGTTTTTTTCTGGCGGTGTACGACCAGGAACTGAGAAAATCAAGGCGGTTATGGAATTTCCTACTCCAACAAGTGTACATAACGTAAGACAATTTGTAGGGTTGGCAAGCTACTTCCGAAAGTTCGTGAAGAATTTTGCCGAGTTGTCTAGACCTCTTACGCAACTGACAAAGAAGGACGTGGAGTGGCGTTGGGGAAACGAACAGCAAACAGCGTTCGACACGCTGAAAGAACGACTGACGAATCGTCCTATTTTAGCGATTTATCGTAGCGAGGCGACCACAGATTGGGTGGAATTCTATTGCAACAGCAAACTACGGGGGATTTGCGGCCGGTTTCATACTTTAGCAGAACGACCAGCCGTTGTGAGCAAGTATACCACAGCTATGAACTGGAAACTTTGGCGGTGGTGGAAGCCGTGAAGCGATTTAGGGTGTATTTGGTTGGAGTACATTTTAAAGATTGTTCCACTGTTCGGGCGACTATGTTGGCGCTACAAAAATACGACATGGAAATGGAGTATCGTCCGGGCGGAAAGATGCAACATGTCGATGCGCTGAGTCGTAATCTCGTTACTGTAAACATGGTTGCAATCTCGGAGGCTGATTGGTTTCTGACTGTTCAGCTACAGGATGATAAGGCGCAACAAATCGTGAAGAAATTCCAAGAGGGCGTTGCGGACAAAAGCTTGAGGGACAACTTCAAACTATTCAATGAGCGGTTGTATAGGAAGACTCTTTTAGGTGACAGATTGTATGTACACACTATGGCGAGATTCAATCTTCTACGTAAGTATCATGACGAGATTGGTCACCCGGGGTACAAACGGTGTCTGGAGTTAATAAAACAAGAATACTGGTTTGCGAAGATGGGGAGATTTGTGAAAAAGTATACAGCTTCTTGTTTACAGTGTGCATTCGGAAAGGGCGATTACGGACGAGCGGAGGGATTCTTACATCCTATTGAGAAGGTTGCGGAACCCTTCCATACGGTGCACATTGATCATGTGGGACCTTTTGCACGGAGTCGGCGAGGTAATTCATACCTCTTGGTGTTGGTCGATGGTTTCACTAAGTTCACCATAGTGGAACCAACAAGAACTTTAGGTTCGGCGGAAGCGATTCTCAAACTGAGAAATACTTTTGGTGTATTCGGATATCCAAAACGAATCATTTCAGACAGAGGCTTGGCATTTACCAGTCGTGCATTTGCCAACTTCCTGACTGAAAAAGGTGTTAAGCATATACTGAATGCAGTGGCGGCACCTCGGGCGAATGGTCAGGCAGAGAGACAGAATCGAACTCTTATCAGTGCATTGAACGTAAGTATTGATACCGAGTCGGGTTGGGATGAGAAAGTTCCGGAGATACTTTGGGGCATGAATCATACTGTGAACGAAAGCACCAAGGTTTCTCCGGCACAACTGATGTTTTCCCATTCAACGGGTGTGATGGTGGACCTATCGGCTGGGGTACAAGCAGCGAATTCTTCGAGTTGCGCGGAACCCCAGATCAAAAGGCAACAGAGATTAACTCTGAAACGGCGGGCCGCGGTGAAAAACCTGACCAAGGTGAGTGCGGCGATGAAAGTGCGCTATGATAAACGGCGAAAGGTTGCAACCACTTATAGGGCGGGAGATTTAGTGCTGTGGCGTCATGCCGGTACTATCTCAGGTGAAAAAGTTGTAAATCGTAAGCTAAAGAACAAATTTGATGGCCCTTACAAAGTTTTGAAAGCTTTTGGAGGGGACCGTTATAAGATAGCTACGGTGAAAGGCGTGAGAGGTTACAAGAGCTTCACAGCAATTGTTCCAGTTGACTCTCTTCGGCGATACTGCAGTACTGCATCGGGTGTTGGTGAAAACGGTGATGATAGTGGCGATGAGATATCGGACCGTCAGGACTTAATTGACCTGTTGGAAAGCTGAGTCTCTGATAAAGGGAGACTCACCGAAGGTGGCACACAGGGTGAAGAACCATTAGGGCTCTTACCTTGTTAGCCATTGCAAATCGGGTGGTTTATGACTACGCGATTTGTAATTAATAAATCAGACTATTAATGAGGGCATTAATTTGTTTCAGGATGGTCGAATGTAACGAGTTTTTTCGGGTGCCATCGGATTAACGGGCGATCAGGGCGTGAAGAGGGAAGATATCGAGGAGTGACACGGTAGCGGGCGAGACTTGGAAGTGTGACGCGCAGTGAACGAGTTGAAAAAGTGATTTCAATGCGATTTATTGTATTAGTTCTACTAAGGTGTAAAAAAAAGAGTTTGTTAATTTAGTTTTGTAATAATAAAAGCGGAAAGCTGTTAAGTTTAAGAATAAAAGTGTAACAATATATTCTTCTGAATTTATATTTAATAAGAAACATAATTTTAACAATAATTAACTTGCAATATTAACTTCCAACATATGCAGAAAATTATAAAAAAATTGAAATAAACTAACTTGATGAGAGGATTTATAACAAACCCCATTTGGTTTACTCAGATATATATTTCTTTTTGGTTGTACGCGCGGTTGTCTGCGCAGTTCGTGCAGAACTCGAGTGGTACGATTTAAGCACTGATACGACTTGAGCAACCTTACCCTATATATATATATATATATATATATATATATATATATATATATATATATATATATATATATATATATATATATATATATATATATATATATATATATTGTAACGTGCCTAGTCACGACGCACGCGAAAACAATAATAAGAGAGGGGAGTAGAGAAAAACACGTGGGGACAAAAAGCTACAGTTAAGAATAGAATGGAATGTATTTTGATATAAAAAGGTTTTTGGTTAATTTAATGAGGTTATTGTTGCTTTTAATTAATATCTTTAATATAATTAATTGAACTAGTTATATTAACGTTCGTGTATGTTTTATTTATTTTCTGCACTTCACCGAAATAAATAAAAACGTAACAATTGGTGTCAGGTGTGGGGTTGAATAAACTGTGAAGTGTAATAATAATTAAAATGGCAACTAAAAAAGTGAAATTAAGTGCTTTAAAGGTGACCGAACTTAAGAGAAAACTGTAGGAACGCGATCTGGAGACATCAGGAAATAAATCCGTGTTACAACAACGTCTACGGCAAGCCTTGGAAGACGCGGGCGAAAATCCTGATGCATTTGAAATTGCGTTTGACGTATCCGATATACTAAGAGAAGAATTAATAGAAAGTTCTAGAACAATAGAACAAAAATTAATGGAAAACTCCAGAACTTTGGAAGAAAAACTTGTGGAAAATTCCAGAAAATTAGGAGAATATTCTAGATCTTTGAAAGAAGAACTAATGGAAAATTCCAGAATTTTGGAAGAAAAATTAATGGAAAATTCCAGAACTTTGGAAGAAAAATTAATGGAAAATTCCAGGAAATCAGAAAAATATTCTAGAACATTGGAAGAAAATTAATAGAAAGTTCTAGAAATTTAGAGGATAAGTTAACGGAAACTTCCAGGAATCTGAGAGAAAAATACGACAAGAAGATCGAAGAGTTGCAAGAGAGGTTGTCTAAAGTCACGCTATCTTCGATGCCAAATTTTGCTGTACTTGAACCCAAAAATCAAGTAAGAGATACCAGGTCGTCAATGCACATTAAAACACCAGAATTTGATGGCAAGTCTTCGTGGCCGAATTACTTGAAACAATTTGACGCAGCTGCGAAAGCAAATAACTGGACTTCAGAAGAGAAAGCTACAGCGCTTACTGTCTCGTTAAGGGGCGAAGCGATCGATATCTTGCAGACATTGAAGGAAGATGAACAAGGGGACTACAAGCAACTAGTCAAGAGGTTGGATATGCGATATGGTAACGCGCACTTAGAGCAGGTGTACCAGACGCAACTGAGGAACCGATACCAGAATCCGAAAGAAAACCTTCAAGAATTTGAAGCCGATGTAGCCCGTTTGGTTCGCCTAGCACATCCTACTGCTCCTGAAGGCGTTTTGGAGTGCTTGGCCACACAGGCATTTGTTTATGGGATCCGAGACGGTGAAACTCAACAAGCACTGCGATTGGCTCGACCAAAAACTTTAGTTGATGCACTTTCATATGCGTTAGAGCCCGAAGCTGCCAAACAAGCTTCACGGAACCAATCGCGGGTGCGAAATATAGAAGCCGAGAAGGTTGAGAATACTGAAGACCTAGATGAAACCTGGAATTGCGGTGAACTGGGTCATCCGCAAAGGCTTTGCAGAAAACAACGGAGGAAGACAGAAGCACAGAGAGAAAAAGATGAGGCGGAAAACTAAGTCGGGTTGATGCGATGGGGCAAACGCCGACCCGTAGTTCAATAGCTCCGGAATCCACTTGTTATGTCGCTTCCCTTCATCATCAAGCCATCAGCATCTACGTAAATGGTTCGGTTGACCGAAGGCCATTTAAAATGCTGCTGGATACGGGTGCGACAAGGACAATAATCATACCCGACGTGGCAAAGAAATTGGACAAAAGCCATTTACTACCAACTCGGTGGCGGTTACGCACAGCAACAGGAGAACAAGCGACCGCATCAGGAGAAGTAGACTTGACCATCATTGTTGGAAGCACAACCATCAAGCATCGTGTGTTGGTAGCTGAAGTAGAGGATGAATTCATTCTCGGCATGGACATAATGAAGAAGCACGGGTTTAAGCTTGACCTGAAGAAAGGGGTGATGATGGTCAATGAAGAAGAACTTGTATTACATCCGCGAGACGATCTAGCTGTGCCTGTACTAATAGCCGAAGATGTAACCCTCCCAGAACGAAGTGAAGTAATTGTGAGAGGTCAGCTAGAAGGCGTTTTCTGTGTGGGAAACATTGTTATGCACGAGCCTAAAAATGATGATGTCAAAACGGGAACTGGAGTTGTGATAGGAAAATCTTTGACGAAAGTAGACAAAGTAATCCCAGTTCGAGTAATGAACATAAACTTTTATCCCGTCATACTGAAGAAAGGGACCATAGTTGGAGAATGTTTGGCAGTATCTTCGATTATTCGAACTGTGAAGGCCAAGGAAAACACATCTCAGGAAGTTCCGGACAACTTAATGAACCAGTTGTCAACATCTTTCAAGGAATTGACTACCGACCAGAGAATTAAGGCAAAACTTTGATTGGGAACTACCAAGATGTGTTCCAATTTGACCAGAATACCAAAGGAAGAACTAATGTTGTCCACCATAAAATAGACACCGGAGACACAAGACCCATCCGCCAAGCAGCAAGAAGATTACCACTGGCTAACCGGGAGGAAACCGACGGAATTATAGAGGACATGAAGATGGAAGGTGTGATTGAACCTTCAAACAGTCCATGGGCTTCACCAGTGGTGTTAGTAAAGAAGTAGGATGGTTCTACACAATTTTGCGTCGACTATCGCCAATTGAACAACGTGACGAAGAAGGATAGCTATCCGCTGCCCCGGATAGACGATACACTGGACACTTTGGCTGGATCGAAGATTTTCTCCACCCTTGATCTGAAAAGCGGATACTGGCAAGTGGATTTGGATCCAAAGGATAAAGAGAAAACAGCCTTTACCATCGGCACTGGGCTTTGGCAATTTACCGTTATGCCATTTGGGCTCTGCAATGCCCCTGCAACATTCGACTTATTCGACTTATGGAAACAGTATTGGCTGGGCTTTCTTGGAAAACCTGTTTGGTTTATCTAGACGATATTGTCGTGGTAGGGGAAACGTTCGAGGACCACATGAAGAAGTTGGGAGAAGTTTTCCAAAGACTGAGGAGGGCTAACCTGAAGCTCAGTCCAAAGAAGTGTTTCCTGTTTCAAAGGGAAGTCCATTATCTTGGACATGTGATTTCCGGTAAGGGGATTGCAGTTGACCCAGAGAAAATAAGAGCTGTGAGAGAATGGCCAGTACCAAGAGATAAACATGAGATCAGAAGTTTTCTTGGTACTTACTATCGACGATATGTACCTGGATTCGCCAACATAGCCAAGCCATTAACGAGGCTAACTGAAGAAGGCAGAAGATTTATATGGGAAATGGACTGTCAGGATGCATTTAAACAACTGAAACACTCCTTGACAAGTGCACCTGTTTTAAGTTACCCTTTACCGGAAGGAGAGTTCGTGTTAGACACAGATGCCAGCAACGTTGGAATTGGGGGCGTTCTCTCCCAAATACAAGACGGACATGAAAAAGTTATATCCTACTTCAGTAAAACCTTGTCGAAACCCGAAAGAAACTATTGTGTCACCAGGAGAGAATTACTAGCAGTCGTTAAATCTATTGAGCATTTCTACAAATATTTATACGGTAGAAGATTTTTAATTAGAACTGACCATGCTGCTCTAAAATGGCTGCTACGATTTAAGAATCCTGAAGGGCAGGTGGCCAGATGGATTGAAAGGCTACAAGAATACGATTTTAAAATCGAGCATAGGGCAGGTTCAAGTCATCGCAATGCCGACGCATTGTCCAGAAGGCCATGCCAAGATGAATGCAAACACTGTAGTCAACTGGAAGAGAAATATACCACCGTAGCCAGAACAACAGTAGTCGATGATAGTTGGCAGCCTGAGGAATTACAAAAGGACCAAAAAAACGACCCTACTTTAAAAATTATACTTAAATGGAAAGCAAAGGGAAGCAAACCGGTATGGGAAGGTGTTGCACTATACTCACAAACAGTGAAATCGTACTGGGCACAGTGGGACTCCATGGTGGTTGAGAATGGCCTCCTAAAACGTGTCGTAGAAAATGCGGATGGTACTAAGAGGAAAACTCAGTTGGTTATTCCTAAAAGTAGAGTACCAGACGTGTTGAAAGAGATCCATGACGGGTCGGGAGGAGGACACCTTGGAGTGAACAGAACGGTTGATAGTTTGCGCCGACGCTTTTACTGGATGAACTGCAATGAAGATGTCAAGAATTTGTGCAAGAAATGTATGGTTTGTGCTGGAAGTAACGGGCCACATAGAAAAAGAAGAGCACCAATGCGCCAGTACAATGTTGGTAGTCCATTCGAACGCATTGCGATTGATGTGGCCGGCCCATTCCCAGAAAGCGACGAAGGAAACAAATATATACTTGTTGTTATGGATTACTTCAGCAAGTGGGTTGAGGCGTATGCTCTACCCAACCAGGAAGCCGTTACTGTCGCTGAAGTTTTAGTGAAAGAATGCATCTGCCGATTTGGAGTACCACGTGAACTGCACTCTGATCAAGGACGAAACTTTGAGTCTGCGCTGTTCCAAAATATCTGCAAGATATTAGGAATCAACAAAACAAGAACAACTGCATTACATCCGCAGTCTGATGGCATGGTTGAACGAATGAACAGAACAATTAACCGACATTTGTCGAAGGTAGTCTCCAACCACCAGAAAGACTGGGACCGACATCTTCACTTGTTCTTGATGGCTTATCGTTCATCCATGCACGAAACAACAAGGCATACTCCAGCAAACATCTTATTTGGGCGCGAGTTGCGTTTACCATGCGACTTAGTGTTCGGCAGTAAACCTGGAGAAGATCTAGCTGGGGAAGATTACGTTACGGACTTACGGAGAAGAATAGATGTAACTCATGAACGAGTCCGTAGAAACATGCAAGAGGCCAGTGATCGGATGAAGGACCATTATGACATCAGGGCCGAAAAAGGTGGATATAAAAGTGGGGATTTAGTATGGCTTTACAACCCACAAAGGCGTCGCGGCTATTCACCAAAGCTGCAAAGGAACTGGGACGGGCCCTATGAGATAGTAAAGAGAATTAATGACGTGGTCTATCGAATTAAGAGACAACCCACTGGGAAGCCGAGAGTAGTACATTACAATCGGTTGGCCCCTTTCGCTGGTGACAACCATGAAAACCATCGGGCGGCAACGGTTCGTCGAACTGTCGCTCAGGAACCGACCTTTGAAGATTTCATGGAAAACTACGCCACTGGTCGTAATGCGCGACATGGAGTTACGAAGGAAGAACACCGGGACCTTTTCACCGTGACTCCAGAATATTCCCTCGGCCATTGTGTAGCTGAAGACATAAAGATGTCCCGCGGCGTGGCTTCTGTCTTTAAGGCGAAATTTGGACGACAACAAGAACTGGCCAACCAACGTCTATCCGTCGGGAAGACGCTACGACTGAGGGGTAACCATGTAGAACACCAGCGGTACATCTATTACCTGGTAACAAAACCACGCTCTTACCAGAAGCCGTCCTATCGGATTTTATGGGACTCCATTTGCGATTTGAGGACCCACCTGCTAGAGAATGACATCATGAAGCTGGCAGTA
>OX063288.1:14841872-14849372 GCA_944039245.1 Nebria salina
AAATTTCTTGCTTTCAAATCAAGACTTAGCATTGAAGAAAACGACAATAATACAAAATTAATAATAACATCATTTTCTGAAAAACTAATTGTTTCACATTTTATATCTATAATAAATGACCCATACAGAAATAATATGGCGACAAGAAATCCAAGTAACTTAAATGAAATAGAAAGATTATTACAAAACGATTTCCAGTATTTGAGAAACACCCAAATACTTAAAACTAATCAAATGAAATTTCCTAGTACACTTCAGAGAAATTCTGAAAAAACATTCCCCACCGGACCTATCAATTTACAAAATAAAACCCAACCTAAATTATTCGCCCCGAGACAACAAATCAGAAACGCTCAAGACATAAAACCCACACCAATGTCTATGCAAACTAGACAAACCTTTAATCCACGTAATAATCAAAACTACTACCAAACACAACTAAAACCCTCACCTCACTATGTAGCTGAAGAACTATTCAATAATGAAAACCAAGACGAAAATGATAAAGTAGAATTTATTACTGATTCCGAAGATAATCAAATAAATGAATTAGAAAATCAAAATTCCGAAGACGATTCTTTTTTTGGATTAGAAAGCCTCTCAATCGCGGAGAAATCTTAAACATTAATTGTAACAGTAAACTCCCATATTTAAAAGTAAAAGATTATTTTATATTAATTGACACAGGTTCGTCAATAAACTTAATAAATAAAAGTTATGTCAACAACAATTATAAGAAATTCAAAATTTATAAAGAACCCTTTAGTTTTACTACTGCTTTAGGTAAAACATCAGGAAATGAGTTTATTATTTTGAAAATCGAAGACCAGGAAATTAAATGCTTTCTTTTTGACTTCCATAAAGAATTTAATGTTCTGCTAGGACTACCAGCATTACAGAAATTAAAAGTACAATTAAATTTTCAAAACAACAATGTAAAAATTTGCAATAAAACCCTAAAGTTACAATATTTCAATATAAAAAATAATTTGAATACAATTGAAAACAACGAAATAAAAATTAGAGCTGAACATTTAAACAGCGAGGAAAAACACGAAATTTATAAACTAATAAAAATTTACCATGACATATTTGCACAAGAAAATCAGACTTTAACCCATACTAGCGTAATTAAACATGAAATTAGAACTACTGACGAAACACCAACTCATACGAAATCATACCGTCACCCTGAATGCTACAAAAAAGAAATTGAGACTCAAATTAACAAACTATCTAAAGATAAAATTATTCGCGAAAGCTATTCACCATGGAATGCACCAGTCTGGATGGTACCCAAAAAATTAGACGCTTCAAATAAACAAAAATACCGAATGGTAATTGACTACCGCAAGTTAAACACTAAGACGATTGACGACAAATTTCCAATACCCAATATTACGGAAGTATTAGATAAATTAGGTAGAAATACATATTATACCACTTTAGATCTTGCATCCGGTTTTCACCAAATACAAATGTCCGAAAATTCAATTCAGAAAACTGCATTTAGCACAGACACCGGTCATTATGAATTCACAAGAATGCCGTTTGGACTAAAAAACGCCCCAGCGACATTCCAAAGATTGATAAACTACGTATTGAAAGAATATATAAATAAAATATGTCTAGTCTATTTAGACGACATAATTATTCTCGGAACTAGTCTGCAAGAGCATATTGAAAATATCCGTAAAGTATTCCAAAAACTAAAAGAAAGTAATCTCAAAATTCAACTTGACAAATCGGAATTCTTACAAAAGAAAGTCGCATATTTAGGCCACATAGTATCACAAGAAGGAGTTAAACCGAACCCTTCCAAAATCCAAGCAGTTAAAGAATATCCAATTCCCAAAACCCAGAAAGAAATTAAAACCTACCTTGGACTACTAGGTTACTATAGGAAATTTATCCCAAATTTTGCAAAATTAACTAAAGCAATGACGAAATGTTTAAAAAAGGGAAATACAATCGACATAAAGGATTTAGAGTATATTAATAGTTTCGAAAACAGTAAAAATTTATTAATCAATTCCCCTATACTTCAATACCCCAATTTTAAAGAAAAATTCACACTTACAACAGACGCTAGCAATTATGCAATAGGAGCAGTACTCAGTCAAAATTACGATGGTAAAGATCTACCTATCGCATATGCTTCCCGCACATTAAACGAACATGAAATTAATTATTCAACAACCGAAAAGGAATTACTCAGTATAGTTTGGTCAACTAAGTATTTTAGGCCTTACCTATATGGTAATAAATTTAAAATCTGTACAGACCATCGACCTCTCGTTTGGCTTATGTCATTAAAAGATCCAAATTCTAAACTCATGAGATGGAAAATTAAATTAGACGAATATAACTTCGAAATTGAATATAAAAAAGGTACCTTGAATAATAACGCTGACGCTCTATCCCGAATAAGACAAAAATTTCACATTGAAGAAACAGATAAAAATATCTTTGAAAAGAATTATAATCTAGTCCATTGCATATCTGCAGATAAAAAAATGACCAAAGGTTTTGCAGCACAAATAGACTCCAAATTCAATAGTAAAATTTACTTAACAAATCAAAACAAAAGTAAAGGTAATATATTAATTCAACCAATTCATAACAAAAATAGTTTATTTCATTTAATAACAAAAAAATATTACGATGAGAAACCCCTACTAGAGACAATCGAAAACTGTTTAATTAAATTAAGAGACTATTGTATTCAAAACGAAATCTTCGAATTACACATGCCGAAAATTTGTTGCGGATTAGACAAAATAGATTTTGAAACTATAAAAAATTTAATAATAAAATCGTTTAAGGACACGCACATTCAAATTATAATTCACATATTATCCAAAGAAATAAATATCAATGACAACGACAGTGTTATTCCACAAACTAGTGACACAAATTCAGATACCTGCCATTCTGACGAAGAAAATGAAATTAATGGAATAACGTATAAAGACATAGCTATTAATACAGGGAAAAACCAATTAATAATATCTTCACATAATTTGCCAACAGACATTCAAATAATAAAATTATTTAAATACACTAAACAGAGACTTTTAATTAAATTAAACAATGAAAATTTAGAAACAGAAATTATCAACCTTATAAAAGAGTACCTAGTACCTAAATGCAAATATTATTGCCTATTTGAAGGAGAATTGCATCTCAAATTTAACGAAATATTAAAAAAGAATTTTACCAAAGATTCATATCAACTCATTAAATGCGAAAACTTATTAGAAGATATAGAAACAGCAAACGACCAATTAGAAATCATTTTGAACTACCACGAAGGCAAAACTAATCACCGAGGAATATTAGAAACTTACCAAAAAATAAGACAAAAATATTATTGGCTAAATTTGTATCATGAAATCCAAAAATTCATTAATAATTGCGAACTCTGCCAAGTAAATAAATACGAACGAAACCCGTATCAACTTAACGATAATTTAACAAAAACACCCACTCAACCCTTCCAAATAATCAACATCGATACCCTTACATTAGAACAAGAAAAATACTTAACCATAATCGACCAGTTCTCAAAACTCGGACAAATATACCATTTAAAAAATTTAAACGCTCTAACCATAACTAAAGAGTTAACAAACTATTTTAACGCGTATAAAATCCCTGACGAAATTATTCACGATAGCGGTACCGAATTCAATAATAACTTAATGAAAGAATTATTAAAAATGTACAAAATTAAAATCCATATGACTTGTGTGGATAATCCAAAAAGCAATGGATGTGTCGAAAGATTCCACTCCACCATAATAGAGCACCTTAGAATAGTCAACCAAAGACCAGAATTTAAAAACAGTAACATGCAAGAAAAAATAAAGTTTGCTTTAATTGGATATAATAATTCTATCAGTTCCGTTACTAAACTAACACCCGTAGAAATTTTATTCGGCAAAGAAAACACTAAAAACATTTTTGAAACAAGAGACGTTTCGGAAGATTATTTGACAGAATACAGAAATAAACTTAAAGAAATTCATATGCAGGTTAAACAGAATATACAAACCAACAAAAATAAACGAATTCTTAAACAAAATAAACCATGCAATAAACCAAAACAATTACCCAACCAAATACTAATAAAAGAAGGAAAACGAAGAATCCAAAAAATCAAGAAACCGTTATTTAAAATCCACAAAATTGAAAAATACAACCCGAAATTAGGCGTAATAAAAATAAATGTTAACAAAAGACATAAAATTGACAAAATAAAAAGACCAAGACTATTTGTTGCAGATGCACAAACGGACAAGAAGAATTAGAGGAAATAAATCAAAATCCCGGAGTAAATATAGTAGAATTAGGAAACGTGTTTGAATACGTAAACTCGCAGTATAATTATTATAAATATAATCTCAGTAGTATAACCATAGAATACGCTAAAATATTAAATCATAAAAATGAATTACTTATTAGAATCAATAATCCAAATAATACTAATAATAATTATAAAAAAGAACTGGAAACTTATATAAATATTTTAGAATTTAATTGCGAACGCTTAAACACTAAAATAAAAAATATCGCTAACAAACCGAAACGAAATAAAAGAGGACTAATAAATGGATTAGGGAGTATTATCAAATCAATAACTGGAAATCTCGATGCTTTTGACGAACAAAGATACGAAGAAATATTCAATAAGATAAAAGAAAATCAGAATAAATTACAATCACAAAATTTAGAAACAATTAGAATTAACAAGGAAATGATAAATAAATTCAATTCACAAATAGAAAATATCAAACACAATGAACTTGTTTTGAAATCAAGAATCATGCAAACAGAAAACTTAATGAAAGAAATTATGAACTGGGAAAATACACTTGTTATTAAAGATATTATAAACCAGCTAATTTTATTAACAATAAATTTAGTCGAAATAATTTCAGAAATAGAAACTAGCCTTACTTTTTGCAACTTGAATAAGATACATTCCTCAATAATCACATTAGATGAACTAAGAAAGATCATTTATCAAAACACTAACATAAATTTTTGGGATATCTCAACACAAATTACCAGTCATTGTAAATTAGAAGATGAAATGATAGAATATTTGCTAGAAATACCTATATATATAAATAATAATAGAAAACTTATTCAAGTAACCCCTATACCCATATATAATAATAACAAAATGTATATGTTAGATATAAGTAAAGAATTAATTATGAGTAATAATAATAAACTTGTAATAATGGAAAATTGTATTAAAATACAAAATAACTATTTATGTAAAACGAATTATATTGAAACAAATACATGTATAATTAACATTGTCAATCTGCAGAATAACGATAAATGTCTATACCACCAAATCTACGAAAGCTTTGCTATAATAAAAATTAAAGATTCAAACATTGTAATAATAGCTAGTAATATTAATCAAAACTTGAATATCAAATGTAAAAACTACGAAAAACATATACAAATTATTGGAATATATAAATTCAGAACAAACAAAAACTGTATTATAAACGAATATAACTTGGAAAATTACGCAAAGAATAGTAAAGAAATCATTTTTGAGAACTATAATTTTAATATCAATAACCAACAATTAAGTAATAAAACTATCGAGTTAAAACAAATTGATAAACAAAATGTTATTATAAACGAAATACCTAAAATTCAAGAATTAGAAACAAAACAAAACCATCATTCCATAATTAATTCAATAACTATAATAATTACTATTATAAGTGTAATAATAATGACAATTATTATTAAAAGAAATAAATGTAAAAGAATAAAGGCAATAAAAGGCCCAAATTTAGAATTAATGGAATTAAACAAAGAAGAAGATAAAGCTCCATTTTAACAAAGGAGGAGTTAAATATACCTATGTATCTTTGATTATATTATATTACGCTTTATCTCTGCTGACTCGTTACATTTGGCATAACAAATGATAACACAACTATATAGAGAAAAAGAGATTGTAAAACGCATTCTCATGTCTGAGAGCTATCTGTACACTTCATGAATAAAGTTTTTAAAAATAAAAATTCCTATTGAAATTTTATATTTTGTACGTGTACGTGTACGTGTACGTGTACGTGTACGTGTACGTGTACGTGTACGTGTACGTGTACGTGTACGTGTACGTGTACGTGTACGTGTACGTGTACGTGTACGTGTACGTGTACGTGTACGTGTACGTGTACGTGTACGTGTACGTGTACGTGTACGTGTACGTGTACGTGTACGTGTACGTGTACGTGTACGTGTACGTGTACGTGTACGTGTACGTGTACGTGTACGTGTACGTGTACGTGTACGTGTACGTGTACGTGTACGTGTACGTGTACGTGTACGTGTACGTGTACGTGTACGTGTACGTGTACGTGTACGTGTACGTGTACGTGTACGTGTACGTGTACGTGTACGTGTACGTGTACGTGTACGTGTACGTGTACGTGTACGTGTACGTGTACGTGTACGTGTACGTGTACGTGTACGTGTACGTGTACGTGTACGTGTACGTGTACGTGTACGTGTACGTGTACGTGTACGTGTACGTGTACGTGTACGTGTACGTGTACGTGTACGTGTACGTGTACGTGTACGTGTACGTGTACGTGTACGTGTACGTGTACGTGTACGTGTACGTGTACGTGTACGTGTACGTGTACGTGTACGTGTACGTGTACGTGTACGTGTACGTGTACGTGTACGTGTACGTGTACGTGTACGTGTACGTGTACGTGTACGTGTACGTGTACGTGTACGTGTACGTGTACGTGTACGTGTACGTGTACGTGTACGTGTACGTGTACGTGTACGTGTACGTGTACGTGTACGTGTACGTGTACGTGTACGTGTACGTGTACGTGTACGTGTACGTGTACGTGTACGTGTACGTGTACGTGTACGTGTACGTGTACGTGTACGTGTACGTGTACGTGTACGTGTACGTGTACGTGTACGTGTACGTGTACGTGTACGTGTACGTGTACGTGTACGTGTACGTGTACGTGTACGTGTACGTGTACGTGTACGTGTACGTGTACGTGTACGTGTACGTGTACGTGTACGTGTACGTGTACGTGTACGTGTACGTGTACGTGTACGTGTACGTGTACGTGTACGTGTACGTGTACGTGTACGTGTACGTGTACGTGTACGTGTACGTGTACGTGTACGTGTACGTGTACGTGTACGTGTACGTGTACGTGTACGTGTACGTGTACGTGTACGTGTACGTGTACGTGTACGTGTACGTGTACGTGTACGTGTACGTGTACGTGTACGTGTACGTGTACGTGTACGTGTACGTGTACGTGTACGTGTACGTGTACGTGTACGTGTACGTGTACGTGTACGTGTACGTGTACGTGTACGTGTACGTGTACGTGTACGTGTACGTGTACGTGTACGTGTACGTGTACGTGTACGTGTACGTGTACGTGTACGTGTACGTGTACGTGTACGTGTACGTGTACG
>OX063288.1:14854372-14941872 GCA_944039245.1 Nebria salina
AAAATAGACTTAAATAATTTGAAGTTTGAGATTTTATATTTATTCTAAGAAATATATTTAGTGTAAAAGCGATCTAAAAGTTAGATCAAATATTATAAATTAGAAATAAAATGTAACTACGATGTGGTTAACCCATATGCGTATAAGAAAGTTCGGTGCATGACACTGCAGATGTTTTCTTATATTTAGAACATCACATAAACATTATGATAATTACAATGATGCAATATTATATGTAAGAATGATGGTTATTATTTATTTGTGATTCTTCTATTGGTGGAGCATTTTTGATTTCTATATCTACTGGTTTAATTTCTTTTAGTTTAATCCGACTTATCATTTTCAAATTATTGGAGGGGTTGAAATTTTCAAATTGTATTCTTTATGTTACTTGAATAACATTGAATTTAAAATTAATTATTTTACATGCTTCTTTTAATTTACATCTATATATTCCTTGTAGATGTTTATTCAAAATATTTGTTTGACAATTACTCTGAATTTGTTGTTCGTTGGGACTTATAACTATTAAGGTTCCATTCTGGTTTCAACGAGCGAAAAATGCATGATCTTTGCGTTTTTTTTTTGTGGAAACTATTGAAGCAATTAACGCCAATCTTTGATCACAATATTTATTTACTTTTTCTTAACAAAATATATTTTTTTCAAACGTGGCCCCCATCCCCCTCCCCACCCCAAGCGTCGATAGGCGTGCTCTCCGGAAAGACCGGCCTCCGTCGCGGAAGTGATTAGGGCTGAGCATCGAATGAAATCAAAAAACGACCAATTTCCTTAATAAAGAGTATATTTCGCATAGAGTGATAGCACAGTTTTTCAAAATTCAAAAAATTGACAAAATGGCGGCACTTTGAAAAAAAGCATCATTTTTTGCGTCTGTTTTTCCCACTTCTTTGTGCGATAACTCATGAATAAATTAAAAAAAAAAATTAGCCTATTACTCTACGCGGAGTTGTCCGAGGAGTAAATCGGCAAAATTTCATGTCGATATCTCTATTGGTTTGCCGGGAATCACTTCCGCGGTGCGGAAAAACACTGTTTCGAGAAAATCGCGTTTAAAGATAAAAGTTTCAATTTCATGATATTAAATCAGTTATTTCTGTCATAAGTGCATACTCACAGTTTCAAGATAGTAACTTGGGATTTTCACCACATATTCTACACACATATAGCTTTCGAAAAATGCGATAAAAAAAATTCGATTTTTTGAAGCCGCCAAACCAGAATGGACCCTTAAGTCGTTCGTATTTTCTATTTGCTCCCAAGTGTTTTCTAATTTTATGTCATGATATAAAGAACCATCGTTCTTTTGATTACTTACCATATGTCTAATACATTTATTTATTATATTATATCGACTATTACAAAAGTGTAAATTACTTATTGGAATACAGTTATCAGTAATATATTTATTTCCATTATCTAGGTAGTTTATACTTTGTGTTTCGTTAAGCATAATAAGGGAATTATTTTTGTAGACAGAAATAGGGGTAAATTGGTGTAAAGGATAAGTATTTAAAGTGTAAATAGGAATATTTATTATGAAGTGTATTTGATCTCTATCATTCCTACAATATGTTTCAATAATTTCATTGAAAAGCCAAATATCTTTATTTTGTGTTATTTGTTGTAGGGTACTTATGATGCTGGTGTGTAATTTTCTTAGGCTACAGAATTTGTTTGCATAAGACGTTATTGTTTTGTAAAAAGAATATTAATTTTTGAAATTTATTTTCAGTATCATTCTGTCTTGCCAGTCAAAGTATGAAATGTCTCCTATTTGCGTTTGTAATTTATTTTCATTACTTTCAATGTTCTTTATTTGTTCATTAAATTTGTCAATCATTTCTCTGCTTAATTTTAGGTTTTGGTCATTTTGTGTTTGTAGTGTCTGTTCGTTTTTATTTATTTGTTTGAGAAGTCTGTCATATCGTTCTCCGTCCGAAGCGTCTAGGTTACCGGAAATAGAATTTATGATACTACCTAATCCGTTAATTAGACCGCGTTTTGTTCTTATATTTAACAGTTTTTATTATGTTTATGTATTCTTGAAATAGTGTCATTTCATCGGATATTTGTTCAAAAAGACTAGTTTTTAATTTTGTTACTTTTATAAATGTTTGACAAATGGGAGTAATGTTATAATTAAAGTAAATAATTTGTTCCAAAGATCTTATTTTACATTGTCCTAAATCTCTGTGAGAGGTCCAACAATATCTAGGTAACATTTCTCGAATGGTCTTGAGGCTGTGGTCGTAATTTCCATCGGCATTTTAGTTCTTATTTTAGATAATTTATTTTTCTGACACTTATCACATTTTCTAATGTATTCTTCTACTTCATTTTGTAAATTTTTCCAACTATAATATTTTTTAATTCTTTTATATGTTCTAGTTGCACCTTGGTGCCCACCTAACGGTGTATCATGAAAATTTTTAAAAATATTTAATTTTACTTCCTGCGATGGTTCGTGTCTTTGTTCGCCATGGCAAATTAAAATTTCAATATCAAGATCTTTAAATAAATGTCTAAGCATAGGGCGGATTTTTTCCCATTTAATTTTTTTATTATAATAACTTTTGCTTATTGCTATTTCTTTTATTTTCTTACTTTCGCACATGTGCCTGAGATGAATAAAACTTTTCCATACATTCTCATAATTTATTTTGTCTGATATATTTTCTCGGTCAATTAACAAATAGCAATGTCTCTTATTTAAATGTGTTTCAACTACCTCCCCGATCTTTGATTTATCAATTTCGTGTAAATTAAGGAAAGATTCGTTTTCAAATATTATATTTTCGCTATCAAATTTACGGGGTAAAAATGTAGCAAAACTATAATTTTTTGCAACATCATATATATTTAAATCGGTTTCGTTTAAATTTTTGTTATTTACTACATTGGACTGCAAGTGTCGCTCGAATGTTTTATAATCAGTGATCTTTGAATCGATTTGATATATTCTACTTAACGCGTCGGCATTTGTATTTTTAACAACAGCTTTATAAATGATTGTGTATTCATATTCCTCTAATTTTAATCTATTTCTCATCAATCTACTGCCCGGATCTTTAACGTTAAACACATAAATGAGTGGCCTGTGATCTGTCACTGTTTTAAATTTTACACCAAATAGATATGGTCTGAAATGTTTCATGGCCCAAACTATGGCTAACAACTCTCTTTCTGTCGTGGAATAATTCTGTTCGGCACTATTTAATTTTCTACTTGCAAAAGCTATTGGTAAATCTTTTCCAATTTCGCCTTGTGATAAAATGGCACCTACTGCATATTTACTGGCATCAGTTGTTAAAACAAACTCTCTTGTAAAATCCGGGTATTGTAAAAGAGGGGAAGTGGTTAGTATTTCTTTTAAATCGGCAAAGGCTGATTCGCACGCATCTGTCCACTTAAATTGTACTTTAATAATTCTGTTAAAGGGGCTGCTATTTGGGAAAATCCTTTAGTAAACCGCCTATAATAACCTATTAGTCCCAGGAATGATTTTACGTGTTTGTCTCGTCTTGGGGAAGGGAATGATTTTACTGCTTCAATTTTACCCGGGTCTGGTTTAATACCCTTTTCCGTAAGGACATGGCCTAAGTAGATCACTTCTTTTCTTAGAAATTCGCATTTGTCTGTTTGCAATTTTAATCCAAATTCCCTAAACCGATCAAAGATGTTAAATAATTTTTCGTCGTGTTCCTTCAAATTTCGCGCGTAAATTACGACATCGTCTAAATAAATGAAACATTTTATTCCTTGCAATCCGCTAAGAACAGTATACATTAAACGCTGGAAACTGGCGGGTGCACCTTTTAACCCGAAACACATGCGCGTGAATTCAAAATGACCATCAGAAGTGCTAAACGCGGTTTTAGGTTGATCTGCTGGATCCATGGGAATTTGATGAAAACCACTTGCAAGATCTAGTGTACTAAAATATGTCGAATGTCCCAGTTGGTCTAGAATCTCTGTTATATTGGGTAATGGGTACGCATCACCTATCGTAATTTCGTTAATTTTTCTAAAGTCTACAACTACGCGCCATTTTACTTTGCCACTGGCATCGATTTTCTTCGGGACTACAAGTAACGGTGAATTCCATGGGCTTTTACTATGCTTAATTATTCCATCTTGGAGCATTTGATCTGTTTGATCTTTAATAATTCGTTTTTGCGCGTGTGGAAGTCTATATGGCTTAATATTAATCGGTCCCTTTTCGGGGTCGGTTCTTATTTGATGTTTGACTGCAGAGGTATATGTTAATTTGTCATTTTCTAAATGGAATATGTCGCTATATTTAGAACAAATATCATATAAGGATTCCTTTTCCTCGCTATTTAAATGTTCCGTTCGTAACAATTCTTTTATTTTATTGATTCTATTTTTATTAACTTGATGGTAACTTTCTGTTTGGGAATTTATGTTATTTATCTCGTTAGAAGCTAATGGCCTTAATGAAATTATAGGAATTTCGATTAGTTTGTTAGAATTTGATATATTTAATAAGCTAGTTATACATTTATTATTTTTTACTTGCGTAATGCATGAGCTAACGTAAAGGTCTTCATCTAATTTTATAGGATCGCAAATTCCACTTCCATCTTTTAAATTTGAGAATTCCTCGATAATAATTTCGCATCGTGCCGGTATTTTAATACATTTTTCCGAAGGTAATAATTTCCAGGTATCATTCGCAAGCTTTATAACACCTAGCTCGAAATCAATTTTAACTTTCTGGGTTTGCAAAAAATCTCTTCCCAATATTCCATCATGGTTGAGTAAGGTACAGTCTGGGATAATATGGAAAGGGTGGATAATTATTGAAGAATCCTTAAGGAGTATTTCCAAATTACAAACATCAACTGTAAGAACAGGTTGTGACGATATCCCTTTTAATTCAGTAATTACTGTTTCATCTATTGGAGCATCACTTTGTAGTAAGCTCTCTTTATTAAACAAATGTCTAATATTAAATAAGCTTTGTTGTTTATCACAGCATTCAAGTGCAATTCAACAACATCTAATTTTGTTTCTAAAGTTAACGAATACGCTGATGAAGTTAAAGTGGTTGACTTATTTTTATTCAGCACTTGATTTTGGCAATTTTTACAATTTTCTACTGAAGGCATTTTAGTTAATGTTGGTTGAATATCTGGCTGATTTTCGTATGAATTTCCGCAGCTTACTAGTTTTAATTGCGATTCTTCGATTGGCTGTGGACATTCGAAGATTCGTTGGCGTTTCCCGAATTTTGGTGCATTTGTATGATAAGAATAACTATAGTGCGATTGTTGGACTGGACCGTTGTGTCTGGCTTGGTAGTTTGGGTGAGAAGGTTGGGGATTATTGTCGCGATATGATGCATAGTTATGGGCTGGACCGTTGTGTCTGGCTTGGTAATTTGATTGGGAAGGTTGCGGATTGTTGCCGCGATATGATGCATTGTTTAAATTAGAATGATTACCGCGATATTGAGAATTATTTCTTGAATATGTTTGTTCTCTATTTCTTTTATTTAATTGGAAACAATCATCCGTGAAATGGTTATTCATTCCACAATACTTACAAATTTTAGTGACTGCTTTTATTTCGCTAACATGATTGACTAAACTAGAATTATTTTCCGTATATTTTATTTCGTTTTCGGCTTCGGTAGCTTCTACATATGCGTCTGTTAAAGTTTTAGGCTTAAATGCAATTAATCGATGTTTTATTGTTTCATTTCTTAATCCGCGCTTAAATATAGGTAATACCAACTTATCGGATAATTTTGTTGATATCCTGTATTCCGCATCCGTTAAAGTACCAGAATGCGATGACGTGTGATTTAAATATATTTGCTCTAAACGATTACCGTATTCTTCAGCTGTTTCATTAATATTTTGGCGAGTATGATATAGTTCATAATGCCAATCGTGTACGGGTTTTGTATTCGAAATTATTTTATGTAAGTGCGATTTAAGATCATTAAAGGAAGCAAATGTTTTATCGGCAGTAGTGTAGAAATGGGGGTTCTAACCCAAAAAAACCTGAACGTACCCCGTTTTTAGTAAAATGTACAAAAAGTGTAAATTGACAAACCTGAACGTATAGACAATTTTTTTCCCTAATAAATGGAGAATAAAAACGAAATAGCAAGTATGCTAAATAGCAGTAATTCACAATTTAGAAAATTGTCAGAGTTGGAGAATAAAACGTATAAAATCCAATATTTTGAGGTAATTGAAGGAAAGTATGGTGAGCAAATAATAGTTGGTATAGAGAATTTTAAAGTATCATTACCTGAACGGTATAATAGATTTATACCAAGTATTGAAGAGTTGAACAGTAATCCTCCTAGTTTAAAATATAACGGTAAGAAGAAAATAGGTACTAGAGAGATGCATGATATAGAATTTGTTTAAACGAATAGTTAAAAATATAAAAAAAAAAAAAAAAAAAAATAAAGTACATAAAACATAAATAAAGTACATAAAACATAAATAAAGTACATAAAACATAAACTAGACATAAATATGGAACATAAAACATAAAGAAGACATAAATAAAGTACATTAAACATAAACTAGACATAAATAAAGTACATAAAACATAAACTAGACATAAATAAAGTACATAAAACATAAACTAGACATAAATAAAGTACATAAAACATAAACTAGACATAAATAAAGTACATAAAACATAAACTAGATATAAATAAAGTACATAAAACATAAACTAGACATAAATAAAGTACATAAAACATAAACTAGACATAAATAAAGTACATACAGCATAAACATAAAACATGAATCTTAAATTAATATAATTTTTTCTTAAATAAATGTATGATAAGAGCTATGAGAAGTTAGTAAAACAATTTAATATCTCTAAGAAAAAAACAATATATGCTTTAAAATTATATAATCAGAGTGAGTTTGATAAAATTGAAGCTTTAGAGAAACAATATAAACCTATAATTAAAGTGTTGAATAAACAAGAAAAAGCCATAAAAGAAACAACAAATGCTATTACTGATGCAAGTATATCAAGAAATGCAATGGTACACTGGCGAAATCCTGTAGCATCATCAACTTTAAATGATTTATATGAAGGCGATGAAGAAACAATAGTACCAATGCCAAAACAAAGAGAAGTTCTACCAGGTGAAATGGCTGTTGTTAATTCCATAGAAGATGCATATTTAAATCGACAACAAGATGAGAGAGACACAACTTACGGAATTAGTCATAAAACTGAATGGGGCAAAAGATGAATAAAACGAGAGATTTGTTATTTAATGGTTATAAAATAGATTTCGATGAAGATCATATTATATTATACAACAACACTGAACAACAGAATAAGAAATATCCAAAAAATGAGAATATATTGACTTTCTTAACATTGAAACAACCACCTTACGAAGATTGGAATAAATTTAAAAATGCACATGTAGCCGACTATAAAAATTATAGAGATATTTTATTTATGACAAGGGCATTGCATATGTATGATCAACCTACACGTCAGATAAGGTCTAGTTCAGATAAATATAAACAACTAATATCACCCATGTGGCAAGATTATAATAACTTTAGAGGTGCACCTATATATACATCGTCACCAAAGATCAAGCAACAAGCTGAATTTGATAAAATTAGACCTATACCAACGTCATCTGGGAAAGGTTTATTTAAAAAATATAATACAAAAGAAAAAGAATATGTGTATTGGGGATGGATCCTAAAGAATTACAAGATCGCTTAGATTATCTAAAAGCGGAAAAACTAGCTGGTAACGATAACGTTCAAAATGAAATAATATATATAGAGGAGGAATTACATGAGAGGTATGGTAGCGGTATTAATTTTTTTACTCTTAAATGGTATTAAATAAATTTGGAGATATTGATGAATATTTAGAAAATAATAATGTTAAAGGTGTTCCTGGAATAGGGTTTAAGTTAACAGATGATGGTCATTATGATATACAAAACAAGAATTTATGTAATGTGGGAATGTCTGAAAATGTGCATGTAAAAAATATTATGTTGACCAATTAGTATTAGATAGTATGATAAAAATTGAAACTGACATAAAAATTAAAACAAATGATATGGGTAAATTAATTAATGAAAATACGAAGTCTTTGATAAATCAGAGACTTACCACTATATTTAGAGAACTGGATAATTATATTAAAAATCAATTTAAACGGCTGTCAATACCAATTCAATTACGATATAACAAATTTGATGAAGACGGTTTCTATATACGTGAATATAGTATATCTAATGATACTATTTATCGTCTACCATTTAACATAAAAATTGAAAAGTTAACATTATTCCCAGAAGGTGCATGCAGTGAAATACATATTAATGATAGAGTATTTAAAATATTACCGGATGGCTTCTAGTTGAAAAAACGTGAAAAACTTAGATTTAAACGATTTATAAGTACTGATAATGTTTCATGGGCCAATATAAGTGTTGAATTAATTATTACGCATCAGTAGATTTCTTATGTAATAAATGAGTGAGTATTATGTTAAATGTAAGACAAAGACAGGTACTAAGAATGTGACTAGAACAACATCTAAAAACGGTCAGCCAATGTTAAAAGGGGAATGTGTAGTTTGTAATACAAATAAATGTTCATTTATAAAAAAAAATAGGTGATGGTATTAAAGAAGATATCGCGGATGAAATACATAAACCATTAAGGCGTAATTTTCAGAGACGTAAAGTTTTAACAATAGCAATTGATGATTTATGGCAGGCTGATTTAGTTGAAATTATTACAAATCAGGATAAAGGATATAAACATATTTTGACAGTTATTGATGTATTTTCTAAATTTGCATGGGCTATTCCAATTAAAAATAAAACTGGAGAAAGTGTATCTACAGCGTTTAAATCGATTATAACTAACCGCAGTCCAACACATCTACAAACTGACCGTGGACTTGAATTTTATAATAAAATCTTTCAGCAATTAATGCATGACAATAAAATTAATCATTATTCAACATACTCTGAAGTAAAAGCATCTGTTGCTGAACGATTTAACAGGACACTTAAAGAAAAAATGTGGAAGCGATTCACTGTAAACGGTAATTACAAATGGTTCGATTTGCTACCTCAATTAGTAGAAGAATATAACAATACTATACATAGCACAATTAATATGACACCTGTACAAGGTTCAATGAAAGAAAATGAGAAATCTTTAAAAATTTTTTTTGCTCAAACACTACCTACTAAACCTCCCAAGCTTAAACTAAATGACAATGTAAGAATATCAAGGTATAAAACTATTTTTGCGAAAGGTTATACACCAAATTGGTCGAATGAAATATTTACCGTTTGTAAAATAATATATTCTGACCCTATTACATATCATATTAAGGACTATAAAAATAAATTAATAGAAGGTGGTTTCTATGAACAAGAAATGAGTAAAACAAAGTACCCGAATGTTTTCCTAGTAGAGAAAGTAATAAGACGTAAAGGTAATAAAGTGTTTGTTAAATGGTTAGGTTTTGATAACACTCATAATACATGGATAGAGAAAGATGCTGTAATAAATTAACAAATTTATTTTGTTATAAATGGATGGTCCAGATTATTTTATATGTAGAGAATGTTTAGAGTGTGCATTTAGAAGAAATGATAAAATACCTTCTTGTGACAATTGTGGGTTCTATATAATAACTAAATCAAATAAAAAATATTTTACAAAGCCATGTAATAAAATCAAATATTTCATAAAATTACTACGTGAACATAAAGAGACGGTTAATCCAAATCACAATGTATATGGTTTTAATGCAAATGATCAACAAATGTTAGTTGAAAAATATATATATTTTCTTTCTTATATGTATAAGTCAGTTCCAGATAGATCTATAAGTCATAAATATTATGATTGTAAATTATTGGACGAACCGCTCACACAACATAGAAAACTTGAATATGACCTTTTATGGAAAGACTTTCTAGATTATTACGCTAATAGAGAAATAAGGGAAGCAATAAATATTGTTGATTATATTGTTAAAGAAGATCTAAGAAAAGTAAAATTAAAGACTTTAACTAATACGGATTTCTTTTATTAATAAATGACAAAAATTTGTAGTGTTTGCAATATTAGTAAAGACGTTAATAATTTTCATAAAAATAAAGAGGAATATAATGCAAGATGCAAAACATGTATGAGTAATTATTATTTCACAAATAAAAATAAGAGATTAGAGAAAAAGTGGAATGTGAATGTGGAAGATTTGTTGTAAAATCATATCTTCGTAGTCACATGTCTAAAAATATACATTTACGAAATTATTAACAATTTTTTTTTGTTATAAATGGAGATCAACACAATTAAAGAATTACGACAGATGTGTAAACAAAATGGTATTAAAGGTTATTATAGAATGAATAAACCTGAATTAATATTTCATTTAAATAGATTCCCATTTGAAGATGATTTATTTAGTGCACCTAAGCCTATCAGAATTGCAAAAGTAAAATGTGAAGGTTGTAGTACATATTATGATCCAGAAAAACGTGCAGAACATTTTAGAAGTAATAAACATTTATTTAAACAAAATTGTAGAATTGTAGAGGTTGAAACTGCATTTCAAAATAGGTTGGCCACATATCATATAAATAATAATACTAACATAAGAGACCCTTCAATATTTCTTGCCTCTATTAAATATACTTTATTAAATAAAATACAAGAAAAGTTGGTTGATAATAATCTTACGGTAAACTTGAAATTATTTTGTAATTATAAGCAGATTGACATTGAATCTGAAATTATTGAAGAACAAAATTTTAAAACACTCAATGTAGCCATTTTTGATAGTACAGACCTAGAAGAATACTATGCTGAAGCAGAAGAAAAATTACTTGCTGAAGTGGAGGAATTTGAAAGAAAGTAGATCCGGTTGGGTTTTATATAGTGTAAATTCTATAGAGCTGCGAATTAATACCTATGTTCCATTACGTGGATCTTCTTATGTGGCACTACCAAAATGGATACAAGACAAGAAAGCAGTTGTAAATGTGGAAAATAACGACGACAAGTGTTTTATGTGGTCATTATTATCATTCTTACATCCAGGAGATAAACATACTTGTAGATTAACAAACTATAATAAATATATAGATCAAGTTGAAACAATGTTTAATGGTATTCGATTTCCTATGGCACTGAAAGATCTAAGGAAATTTGAAAGGCAGAGTAATATCTCTGTAAATGTATATTCTTTTGATGAGCAAGAAATAATATTTTCAGTATATGTAACAAAAGACAAGAAAGATCAACATATAAATTTGTTGTATATAAAGGACGATAAGAATAGTCACTATTGCTGGATAAAAAGTATGTCACGATTAGTGGGATCTCAATTATCTAAGCATAATGATTCAAAGTATCCCTGTGATCGATGTTTATTATTTTTTAATTCAGAGTATAAGTTAAACATTCACAAAGTTGATTGTAAAACCAAAGATTCAGTAAAAGTAATTATGCCAAGTGAAACTGAGAAAATCCAGTTTAAAAATTATAGAAATACAATGAAAGTTCCATTTGTTATATATGCAGACTTTAAATGTCTAACAAAAAAAATTCAAACATGTGCACCATCAAATAACAAATCATACGCACATCGATACCAAAAACATGAACCTTCAGGTTTTTGTTATTATATAAAATACATACATAAAGAATATAAGCCACCTGTTGTATATAGAGGTCCTAATGCCGCAAAAGTATTTATGGATAGAATTAGACAAGAAGTAGAAGAAATTGGTAACTATTATGATGAAATTGAGGAAATGTTACCTCTTACCAATACAGAAATAGAACAATATAATACTAATAATAATTGTACTTTATGTGGTTGTAGGTATACAGAAGAAAATAAAAAAGTACGCCATCATGATCATTTGACTGGAAAATATATAGCACCTCTTTGTAATACTTGTAATTTAAAATGCCAAACTCCTAAATTTGTGCCTGTATTTTTCCATAACTTGTCCGGCTACGATTCGCATTTATTTATCAAAGAACTTGCTTATGATGACCAAGAAATAGATTTAATCCCATGTAATGAAGAACGGTATATAAGTTATACTAAACATACAGATGATCTACAAAATAGATTTGTGGATTCATTTAAATTTATGTCGAGTGATTTGGAAAATCTTGCAAAGAATTTAAAAAAAGAACAAAAAACATCATTGACTAATTACTTTAAAGAAGATGAGGTTGACTATGTAACTAAGAAACTAGCATATTGCTATGATTACATGGATTCATGGTCAAGATTTACAGAGACAAGTGTTCCACCTAAATCGGAATTTTATAGCGAACTAAACGATTCAAACATAAGTGATACAGACTATGAACATGTATTAAATGTATGGAATAAATTTAATATGCAAAATTTAGGAGACCTTCATGACTTGTATGTAAAAACAGATGTATTATTGTTGGCGGATATATTTGAGAATTTCAGATTAATATGCTACAATTTATACAAATTAGACCCAGCATGGTACTTTACAACACCTGGACTAACATGGGATGCAATGTTAAAATATACAAAACAGGCATTAGACTTAATATCTGACTATGATATGATTTTAATGATTGAAAAAGGTATTAGAGGAGGAATAGCACAGTGTTGTAAGCGGTATGTAAAGGCAAATAATAAATACATGGAAGATTATGACCCCGCAAAATCATCTAATTATTTAATGTACTTAGATGCCAATAATTTATATGGTTGGGCAATGTCGCAGAAGATGCCATATGCAGGTTTTGAATGGGCCAGTAAAAATATTAATTTAAATCTAGCGGATGATGCAAATGAAGGATATATTGCTCAAGTTGATTTAGAATATCCCATGGAGTTACATGATTTACATAAAGATTTACCACTGGCCCCCGAATCAAAAAATCCACTAGAATCTAATCAATGTAAATTACTAACTACACTGGATAACAAAAAAAGATATGTTTTACATTATAGAAGCTTGAAACAATGTCTATCAAAGGGAATGCTATTAAAACAGGTAGACAGAGTAATAAGTTTTAGACAATCTTATTGGTTAAAGAATTATATAGACTTGAATACGGAAATGAGAAAGAAAGCAAGTAGTGAATTCGAAAAGGACCTTTATAAATTAATGAATAACAGCATATTTGGAAAGTCTATGGAAAACATTAGAAAATATGTAAACATAATACTATGTCCAAATGCTAAAAAAAGTGAAAAGCTTATAAGAAAACCAAACTTTAAACATAGAAACATCTTTACTGAAAATCTTGTGGCCATACATATGAATAAAACTAAAATAACATTCAACAAACCAATTTACATTGGTTTGTCTATATAAGACATATCAAAAGAGTTAATGTATGATTTCTATTATAATGTTATGAAACAAAAATATAAGCATAATATAGAGTTACTCTATCAAGATACGGATTCCTATATTTATAATATTATCACGGATGACTTTTATGAAGACATGAAACATATGATAGATCACTTTGATACATCCGACTATCCTGTTGATAATAAATATAACATACCCATAGTGAACAAAAAGGTACTTGGAAAAATGAAAGATGTAAATATGGGCTCTCCAATGACAGAATTTGTTGGCTTAAAGGCAAAAATGTATGCGTTTGATGTATTAGGTACAACAGTTCAAAAGAAGGCAAAAGGTACCAAGAAAAATATAGTTAAGAATAATATTACTATTGACGATTATAAAAACTGTTTATTTAATAGCGAGAAGATGTCCAGAACAATGAATAATATTAGAAGTGTAAAGCATGACATTTATTCCATCAATCAAAATAAAATCGCTCTGAATCCTGACGATAATAAAAGATATATACTAGAAAATGGGTTTGACACATAACCATGGGGTCACTATTCTATTAATAAAAATTAACGGTAGATATATTAATATTTAAATAATAAATATAAAAATAAATTGTAGATATTTAAATTAAAATATTTAAATAATAGATATATAAAATAATTGTAAATATTTAAATTTAAATATCTAAATAATAGATATAAAATATAATTGTAGATATTTGAATTAAATTATAGATATAAAATATAATTGTAGATATTTAAATTAAAATATTTAAATAATAAATATAAAAAATAATTTTAGATATTTAAATTAAAATATTTAAATAAAATTAATGTAGTTAAGATAAAATGTTCTCATTAAAGCGACGGCTATATTTACCATTTGCCATATCTTTCTCCATATTTATGGCTAGAAAATCATATTTCTTTTTCCAACAAAAATTACAAAGATCTCTAAACTTTTCTATACTCATATCCGTGCCAGCGAAATCATTATATGCATGTTTTAAATTAGTACTATCAGTAAAGTGACAAAGTATAATATAGTTTGCATTATCTCTGACCATCTGTTTCGGTATGCGGCTTAATGTTTGACATGTGCATATACAACAAAGACCATAATGTCTACTTCTACTAAAATAATCTTCAAGTATTTTTATTTTTCGTGTATCAATATCATCAAATATTGCTACTGAATTAGGTTTTACATTTTCTACAGGTGTAACGTCTTCAGCATTTTCAAATTTGTAAAAGCCTATACGATTTTTCAAATGACTATTCATTTCATTTACAAACTCTTCAAGATATTTGTATTTTAGTTGATGTAATGATTTTGAATAAACATATATATTTTGATATATTAAACCGTTATGCGTATCTGTTAACATTTGTAATATAATGTTTGTTTTACCACAATTTGATGGTCCACATATTATACATCTTATAGTGTTGGGGAAATATTTATATCTATTTTGTTGCTCTTCTTCTATAGTTATATTCTCTAAACCTTTCCTACTTTTTTAATTTTAAACTCCATTTATTAGCGATTAAAAGTCTTTTACTACCGTGTTTGTCAAGCTACTATATTTTATATTTGCATCACTAACTATCAGACAGTGTACAATAGTATTTTCTGGAAACTTTTTATTAAACTGAAAGTCAATCTTTACATCTGTAATTGATTCCTTTATGGTCTCGTTTTGATATAAACAATCTATAACAAATATTGGATAGTTTTTATTAAACTCATATTTCGAAACAATATGTGCATTAATATGTTTGTTATTCAGGAAATATGTCTTTTGAAAGTTTTTAAACATTGTGTATACACTACTATAGTCATTGTGGTCAGTATCTAACATTAAGTTTTCCTGTGGATAGCCATCGTTGTTTAATAATGCTTTTATATCATGCAGGTCAATAAAATCAAATTTTGAATTATCTACAGTTATATCTGTATCACGATTTTTAGAAAACGCTATGATAAAATATTTTGGACGTTTTGCTAGGGTTGCTACTCGCCATGTATATTTCATCACATCTTTAGGAATCGTAAGATTACATTCATAAGTCCATGAATTATAATTTATTATTTGCTGTTTGTTTGAAGCTATAAGATTACTAATTTCTATTTGTTTTTCCAATGTGGGAATTACTAGTGGCATACTCCAATATACTTCTGAAATATTAATTTGCAAGTTGTCTTTTAATGCCACAGGTGCTTGTAAACAATCTGAATCATCGGTTGCTCTAAGTAGTTGTAGTTCCTGACTGACACGTAAAATAGCTTTATTATATGTTTCAAATATACCGAAAATATTTTTTAGTGGTACAGTAATTGGAAAAATATCCCTTTTCATCTAAAACATTCTCAGTGCCCCAGCCATCAAACATGTCTTGTTTATTAAAAGTAGTTAAACCTTTAATTGTTGTTGTGTAACCTGGAGCAATAACTACTTCTACTTCCTTACTGGATATTAAATATTTTATTTGTGAATAGAGATGCATTATACCATTTTGAACAAATTGAATCGTCTTATAATTAGCAGATGTCAGTGGGGTACCTTTGCCTATAATCTGACCGGCTATTACAAGATTACTGTTTGCAGTGTCATAAATAACATCCTGATTGGGTACTTTAATCTCTGTAAATGTATTTGGCGTATTAATTCTACCTACTATCATAGGTAAATATTTTATATATTGGTAACGCTGGATAGGTGGTTTATGTACTCGCTCATTAATAGAATAATCAAATATTGCTGTATCCATTTATATAGAAAAAAATATTACGTTTTTCTTATATGTAAAGTTATTAACAAAGGTTCAGTTCTAAAGTCTATTAAATTATCATCTTGATCTATTAGTTTTAATTCCAATTTATCTATTTTATTTAATATTAGTGGATAATATGCCAAGTTAATTGGTTGCTCAATTATATCATAACCAGGTCGTACTTTTAGAAAAAATTCATATATTGTACTAGTTTCTGTCGAGCCGATATACCATCCTTTTGTAATATTTGAACATACTTTGATAGTCTTAACAGGAAATATATCCAAAGTGTTATCAGACATGTGCAGTATGTTTGGCTCTAGTACCCTTTTATTAAATCCCAGCAATGGTCCTATTGAGTTATATGTTGTAAAGTCGATAGTATAAATACTTTTAATCATATTTTTCATAGTATTGTCATTTGGTTTTAATGTGAATCCTATACCGATAATTTCTTCTAGTATGTCTTTCAAGTCTTTATATCTATATGTACCATCATCATTTTTAATTGTTTTACTAACACCCTCTTTAATATAAGTAAAAGTATTATTTTTTTATTTTTCTGATACATTTAGAATAGTAAATGATGTTTTTAAACTTTTCAGACACAATTCATATCTACCATCTGATAAATCTAGTGGGGGGAAATAATTACTAATTAAAATGGATTGATTCAAAGTTTTATAATTATCTAATGTGAGTGTACCCTTTTATTATAAAAGAAATTATATATAAATTCTATACATAACTTTCCACAATTTGTTTTACTATATGACTGTTGTCTGTCATAATTATAATATATTTCAGCCTTATTAAAATACTTTACTAATTTTATTTCAGGGTTTACGTTTCCATAACTATCAAAATAGTAAACTTTATTATCAATTTTTATATAAGCTACCCAGTGAGTACCTGGTCCCGAATTAGAATCTAAATTAACTATACCAGATTCATTCTTGTTTATTAGTTTACGCAAAGTGTCATCCATAAATACACCTGTAAAATATGGAAGTCTTAACTCTTTAGCATATTTCAATATTTCTATATTTGACAATGGTCTCTCTGGTATCAATTTTTTTTTATTTTTCCTCCACGTTTCTGTTTATTATATGCAGGATCGCCTATATACATCCCATTACCAAAAACCTTCTCGCCTACCTTTTTACCTGCTTGCAACATTGCACCTGTTCCTAGAGCGGCTAATGCACCTTTAATTAATGTCATTACAGCTGGAATTGCGAATGGCAGAAAGCCGCCATATTTTACAGCAATATCAGATAATGCACCGCCTAATTTTATACATGATCCTTTTATTATTGGTGCTGCTGGCAAAAGTATTACACCACCTTTCTTGTCTGTTAAACTATTTAATAATTGCGTTGTTGGTAAATCAATACTGCCTTTTACATTTGCTAATTGATTTACAATATCCTGTACATTGTTTGAATTAGAATTTTGTAATGCCGCCATAAACATTGTGACAGGAATAGGTATTTTTGATGGAGGACTTATTTTTTTTATCTGAGATGCAGATAATTCCTACTCCTTCCTGTTTAGCTTTTTGAATTTTATTTAATTGACTTTTACTCAATATTTCTGCCATTTCAACTGATTTAGTAGTATAAAAATTAAGACCCATTCCCATTTTACGTTTCGCTTACATTATACTTGTAACTGATCGAGCAGCTATTTTTTCTTTAAAACTTGCATTTTTATCTAATACTCTATTCCATGCTTTATTTTCTAATATATAATAAGCTTTATTTCTGTTGTATACATCTGTATATTTAGAATAAGCTATGTCATGTTCTCGGCAAGCTTCATCTAATCCCTTAACTCCTTTATCACCTCTTGCTAATCGCTTTTCTAACTTGGTACCTGGACCACAGTAATTATAACCTGGTATATGTACTTCAAGCGGTAATTTATTTATTAAACTATTTACAAATGCAGATCCTTCTTTTTTCCTCATTTATAAAGAAATATTTTCCCGTTCTAAATGGAAGATTATCTTGAAAAACGTAAATATGTTTACCGCAAATCTTATAAACATTATAGTAAAATTAATCTAAGTATGCATTTGGGCGAAGTTTTATTTACAGGCAGTATTTTATCAGCGATAGCAATGCCCTTATTATCAGTTATCGCTGTCGGGTCACCTTTACTTATGTGTGTCACTGAACTCTTAAATATAAAAGAAAAAATTATTGAATTCAAGAAATGCTATGATTTTTATAATAATTTACTATTAACATTTAAATCTGGTGAAATATTAGAGGCTCAAATATTTATTAAGGAACGCGAGTTTATTTAAAACATTAATTACTTTTGCGTTGAGAAATATTTAAAAGAAAAAAAGTTGAACGGTTATGATGCAATGTGAAGTGTTTTAGATTATTCTGTATTAGTAACAGTAAACAGTAAATTAAATTATTATCATCATTTGTTTGTTATATTTAATTATATTTACCTAATTTATATATTTATTTTGTTTAAACAAATTCAATATTTATTTATTTTATATTTTTAACTATTCGTTTAAACAAATTCTATGTCATGCATCTCTCTAGTACCTATTTTCTTCTTACCGTTATATTTTAAACTAGGAGGATTACGGTTCAACTCTTCAATAATTGGTATAAATCTATTATACCGTTCAGGTAATGATACTTTAAAATTCTCTATACCAACTATTATTTGCTCACCATACTTTCCTTCAATTACCTCAAAATATTCGATTTTATACGTTTTATTCTCCAACTCTGACAATTTTCTAAATTGTGAATTACTACTATTTAGCATACTTGCTAATTCGTTTTTATTCTCCATTTATTAGGGAAACAATTTGTCTATACGTTCAGGTTTGTCAATTTACACTTTTTGTACATTTTACTAAAAATAGGGCAAAAGTACTCTATTATGGGCATTTTCACGGTTTTTCTGGCGAAAAACGGGGTACGTGCTGGTTTTTTTGGGTTAGAACCGCTAATTATACACGACTGATATGATAGCGCAGCGATAAGGTAGCTCAGCGATGCGGTTATGAGATCTAATTGAAAGGTACGATAATTAGAGTATCTTATCGGTACGATAGCTTGACGAGACGGCAACGTGAGCGAGAAAGCTCAACGATAAGATAGCTAAGCAAGAGGGCAACATGAGCACGAAAGCTCAACAGCATGATAAGTTGACGGGACGGCAGTGTGAGCGCAAAAGCTCAACAGTACGATAGCTCGACGAGACGGCAACATGAGCACGAAAGCTCAACGGTACGATAGGTTGACGAGACGGCAATGTGAGCGGAAAAGCTCAACAGTACGATAGCTCGACGAGACGGCAACATGAGAGCGAAAGCTCAACGGTACGATAGATTGACGGGACGGCATTGTGAGGGCGAAAGCTCAACAGTACGATAGCTTAACGAGACGGAAACATAAGCGCGAAAGCTCAACGGTACGATAGGTTGACGGGACGGAAGTGTGAACACAAAAGCTCAACAGAACGATAGCCCAACGAGACGACAACGTGAGTGCGAAGCTCAACGCTACGAAACCTCGACGACACGGCAATATGAGCGAAAAGACTCAACGGTACGGTAACTCGGCGAGACGGCTATATGAGCGAAAAGCTCAATAGTACGATAACTCGGTGAGACGGATACGGCGAGACGGCCATATGAGCGAAAAGGCTCAACGGTACGGTAACTGGACGAGACGGCAATATGAGCGAAATGGCTCAGCGGTAAGATAGTTCAACGAGACGGCAGTATTGGCGAGATACCCTCAGTGGTACGGTAGTTCAACGAGATAAAAGGGAGAAAGCTCAACGGTACGGCAATACTATTAAATAGATAAATGTAACACACGGTAATCGGTAAGTTCAGTATTCAAGCTAATAATACATTAGGATAAATGGGGTCAAATGCACAGTACACATTGGTCACAATCAATACCTAACTGCTTATTACGATAAAGAATTCACGGAATATCTAAACGAGAATTGTCTAAAACGGTATTATCTAAAACGGGATTATCTAAGCTGGATTATCTAAACGGGCCCCACGTTGGGCACAGAAAATATAAAATGACTTTCGCGAGCGAGAGGCCGACAAAACGATAAGCTGCGGCTAGACCTCAAATGGAAGTTGGGAGTGGGGGTTACAATAAAATAAAAACTGGAACAGGAAGGTGGTATAAATGTATAATTTCTGACCAATAACAATATATGTACAAAGATGGTTAACGTACTTAACTGAAACTTTGACGGGACTACAGATTAAGGATAACACAAAACTTATTAAATTTAAAATATATGACAATTTGAGCGAAAGGGAAAGCTGAAAGAGAGGACAAGACGAGAACCAGATGTCGGTCGTGAGCCTGTATAGCCTAGAAGCTAAAGAATAAATTTTCTATAAGTTCCATTCTAGCTAATATCTCTTACATAACACCTATCATCTGTGTTTAAGGCAACTGATAACGACATTCCGACGTTATTATACGAGTAAAGTACATGAAGTTACGCACTTGTTACGGGGCCGTACTGTGAGATACTGTTTCCTATACCAACGCTTAGCAACCACGGGAATCTGAAGACAAGACAGCACACAAGCTGAGTGCTTCCAAAACCAAGTCTCTGCCGCCTCCAGGACGATCGGGATTTCCGGACTGGTCCCGCAAGGGAACTCCGCATTGGTGTTGAAATAGACCCTCTGTAGGTCCTGCTCACCTCCAAGCGATGTTTTTCGGTCTTGGTAAACCCAGGGACCCAAGCTAGTCTGCTGGAGCTGGGATTGCAAGCAGCCCAACCAGTGTTTCACCAGTAACCCTACTGGAACCATGCCAACTGGAGTCCCACCGAAATTGTCCGGGGCCAGTTTTGAGGAAGGATAATCGTGGGGGCAGTGGTAGATCACGAGTGCAGATCAGTGGGGGTCATTACCCTTCCGGCGGGTGAGCTCGCTTATAGCTCAGGCACTGACACTGCATCTCCAGTAGAGATTTAGATAGATTTCGCTCTTTACCAGGGAGGTGGATGGTCTTGCAGACCGGAAGCATACTGGAAAGTTGCTTCGGCGGTCGCGTCCGATTGGCGTAACCAATCCCGCGCCAATGGTGGCCGTGGTAGATTAGATCAACGCAGGAACTACCACGTAAATATAAACACCTTTATGTGTACTTGCTGCACACATCGGACATCAATTTCCGGACTGACGGCAACATAAAGAAATATCCTGGAGCCTCTAGCCGATGCGGCCTCGTATCCTACATCTGAACCTCGTCTCGTCCATTTAAGTATAGCCACGATCATTTAGCCATACCCTAACCCAATTTGTTAATTATTTTAAATATAGTTTTTCTATTATCTTTAATCTGCAGTGGCGTCAAAAGCTCAGTTTAGTACGTTAAGTCTAGTGTAAAATTAAGAAAAAATCGATTTTTTTAAACTTCTTAAAAATAACTTTAAAATATCTTAAATATACACGGTTAAAATTTCAAAACAAAATTCGAAGCCGTTTAGAAGATACAAAAAATTTCCGAGACCACTTACGCTCGGTTTTCAAGAGCGTTACAGGTATACTCGGGCGCTTAACGGGACGGGCTCCTTTAGTTACCTTCTTCTTTTGTATTATAATTTTTTTATTATTTTAAACTTTTATTAAGTAGGGAACCTTTATTATATAGTGAACTTTAGTTATACAGGGAGGGTTTCACAACCTTTGTTGTGGCCAAAGTGAGTTCAAAGGACAGTTTTGTGCGAACATTCGAGTTTTAAGCAACGGTTTTGAACGGCAAAGTTTCAAGTTATCCGAAGTGCTGCCATGGAGAAGCTTTTCGAACTAGTAGGCCACGGAAAAAGAAGTTTTATGGTAACAAGTGCACGAATAGGAACAACGCTGAAAATATTGAAGACGACGCGAGCTCAAGTGCGAAAACACTCTCGACAGCAAGTGCGGGAAATATATCTATAAATCGTCTATTGAATTTTCGGATTTTAGATTTTTTCACGGTTTTTACTGCACTCACGCAGATTCTTATTTGTGAAAATTGTAGATGCCGTGTGAAATTTGAGGAAACTGGTTTTCGAGGCCTTGGTTTCAAAATTCTCGTTTTGTGCTCGTGTGCCAGCGGTAGTATCGAAATCGATTCAGGCCCATTTATTAAAAATGGGTTCGAAATCAACCGACGGATTGTATTTGTGATGCGACTTCTCGGAGATGGTTTAGCAGGGATAAATTTATTTTGCAATTTAATGGACATTTGCAAAGCTATATCCAAAGGTACCTCCAACAACATCAATCATTTTCTAGCCCACGCCGCGGAAGAAGTGATTCAGTTTTGCTGCAAAAATGCCGTTGAAAAGGAGAAACTAACAAGCGAATTAAATGCAAGTCCACTTCTAGATTTCAAGGTTTCAGGAGACGGATCATGGGAAAGACGTGGTTTTCAATCATTATTCGGTGTGGCAACGCTTATAGCGAATCACACGGGAAAAATTGTCGATTTGGTTGCTAAAAGCTGCTACTGTGAGATGTGCAACAAGAAATATGACCTCGAAAAAGATAGCGACGAATATACTGAATATTATGCCGATCACATAAATGAATTGGCGAAAAATCACGAGGGCTCTGCGGGCGCTATGGAAGTGAGTGCTATAAAAGAAATGTTTTCGAATTCCAAGGAAAAGTACGGCGCCAAATACCAATATTATATTGGTGATGAGGGACTCGAAAACATTTTGTGGTATTCAAGACCTAAATGACTTTCCAGTGGTGAAAAGGGAATGTGTTGGCCACGTCCAGTAGAGGATGGGGAGTCGGCTCCGAAATGTGATGCAAAAAGAGAAACTTGGAGGTAAAGGCATGGTAACGGACAAATTTATAAAGGAATTAACAATATATTATGGTCTAGCCATACGGAGAAATGTCAGTAGTGTAGAGGGTTTGAGAAGAGCCATAATGTCCACCTACTATCACAAGATTTTCACACACAAAAAGCCGCAGCATGACTTCTGCCCGGAAGGAGACGACAGCTGGTGTAGGTGAAAAAAAGCGCTTTCTCCGTCTATCGGTTTAAATTATGAATATTTAAAACATCTTGACTTGCTGCATCCAAAAGTAGCCAAATATATTCTCCCCATCTACAAAGGCTTATCTAGGGATGACTTACTTAACCGATGTTTGGGTGGCTACACGCAAAATACAAACGAGAGCTTGAACTCAACCATTTGGAACTTGGCTCCTAAACATCTTCATTCGGGCAAGGAAACGGTAGAGATTGCATCGTACGTACCAGTTAGTAACTTCAATAAAGGCTACTCATCAGTTTTACGACTTATGAGCAGTTTGAAATTTGTTTGTGAAAATATTGTTATTGGTCAGAAGTTCTAGATTTGTTCCACCTAGCTGCTCTAGTTCTAATTTTAACCCCCTACTCTCGACTCGATTTCAGTTGGCTTCTCGCTCGCAAAAGTCGTTACAATATATATATATATATATATATATATATATATATATATATATATATATATATATATATATATATATATATATATATATATATATATGTGAGCATTTCGATTTACTGCCGCTGCAAATGGACGATGCGTCATCAACTGGCCCTGCATTTATTTGTTTATTGTTGATGTTATGATTATTAGAAAAGATCGTTGAACTTATACTCATTCTGACACGAACCACGAATGTGATCAGACGCAGTATATTTAATAAAGATTATTCAGTATTTGTTCATTACCGAGTTTTAAATTATAAAAATCTATCTGTTTCTTCTGACATCAGAAGTGGGATTCGCTCACTAAAAGTACCGCACGTGCATAGATTCGATAGTCTGTTGTAAGGTGCTGTAAAGTGTTTATTTAATTCGACAACATGCAACAATTAGCGCAAGTGTTGGCTGATACTCTGAGAGAAATGCAGGAGCATAACGGTAGAGCTGCAGTACCAACTACATGCATTGATATTCCCAAGTTTGGCCCTGCTCTCGATGGCAAAGGCGCAGTTAAATGGTGTGAAGACATCGAAAAATTGGGTACAACTTTTAAATGGACCGACGTCGAACAACTATCCAGAGCCACCAGTGGTCTGATTGGAGAAGCGAAAGAATGGTTTTCATTGTGGCAACCAGAAACGAAGTCATGGAACGCTTTCAAAAGCGAGATTTCTAATCTATACCCACCGAAAAGATATTTGAGCGACAAATTTCGAAAAGCTAGCCAATACATTAGTAGCGATGCCACCACGTACTGTGAGTATGCCAGAAAAAAGATCTCGTTGATAAAAGCATTAAATTTTAATTTGTCTGATGATCAATTGATAGAGCTTCTAATTGGAGATATCGGAGATATTCACGTAAAGACAGCTGCTTTTAATAGTAATGGCAGGTCTGTTGCTGAATTGTTGACTTTGCTTAATAATTATAAAATGAACAAACCTGAAAATCCTTCACCGCGCACCCATTTGAAACGGCCATATCCACCGGTAAATTTATTAATAAAGACGAGACACGATTATGCTATAATTGTAATAAGCCGGGACATTTAATTAGAAATTGCCATGAAATGCGAGACATAAACTCAAATACAAAAGATAATTCTAAATTTTTGTCTAAAAATCTTATTTGCGCTTTCTGTAATAAATCTGGCCATCCTATTGATAGTTGTTTTTTGAAAAACAAATGGACAAGAATGCCTAATGTGCCAAGAATTAATTATTTTTGCGTCACTTTAGATGATGATTTTTGTACTCAGTTTAAATTACAAGATTTGACCGTGAATTGCTTAATTGATATAGGGGCCAAATGCAGTCTGCTATCGAGTGAAATTGCAAAAAAATTACATTGCCATTTAGAACCTAGTTTTGTTATGCTTCAGGAAATTGGAAGTAATTTGATTTCCACCCTCTACAGAACTTCTTTAAATATCGAAAGGGATGGTACGGCTTTCGAAATTAATTTCCAAGTAGTCGACAGCTCTGTTATGATTCCGGATGCCATTTTGGGTAGAGATTTAATAACGTACAAAGGAGTTCAAATATGTACGGATTTTCGTGGAACTCGCATTTATTTTGATAGTGACCGCGCACCTGAGATTAAAACAATTCACCATATTGCATTTTCCCCAGATTCTATTCACACCCCGCTAAAAGACGATGATCTGCATTGCCTACTAGATTTGCTTTCCAAATTTAGTAACAATATCACTACAGGAAATTCTGTGACCGCAATAACAACAACTGAATTAGAAATTAAATTGAAAGAAGACAAAATTATTTGTTATAATCCCTATCGCATGGCATTGAGTGAACGAGAAAAGGTTAAAATTATAATAAATGATATAATGAAAGAAGGACGGAAATAGTCGCTTATGCGTAGATTTTCGTGCATTAAACCGTATTACTGTAAAGGATCGATTCCCATTACCTCGAATCGATGATCAAATTGATCAATTAGGTCGGCGTAAATATTTTACAACACTAGATATGGCGGCCGGTTTCCATCAGATCCCGGTAGCAAAAAATTCGATTGAAAAAACTGCTTTCGTAACCCCAGATGGACTTTATGAATATTTGCGTGTTCCCTTTGGCTTATCAAACGCACCCGCAGTTTTCCAGCGCGAAATTTGCAATGCTCTGGGAAATCTTAAGGACAAAGACGCTTTAATTTACTTGGATGATATCGTAATACCCTCGGAAACTATATCTGAAGGAATGGAAAAAACGTGTCCTGATCGCTTTGTCAAACGCTGGCTTCTCTCTAAATATTAATAAATGTCGCTTTTTTGAAACTCAAATTCATTATTTAAGTCAGGAAATTTCTAAAAACGGTATAAAACCTGGAAAAATTAAAGTAGAGGCTCTTTTAAATGCACCTGACCCCAAAAACATTAAACAGGTTCGACAATTCATAGGGCTAGCAGGATATTTTCGCAAATACGTGCCTGAATTTGCCTCACGAACGGCTTGCATAACAAAGCTTACAAAAAAGAATGAACCATTTGTTTGGGGAAACGATGAAGAAATTGCAAAAGGTTATATTTGTACTTATCTGAGTAAGCGACCATTGTTAGTTATTTTCGATCCGGATCTGGATACCGAATTGCATACAGATGCAAGTTCGATTGGTTTTGGAGCTATTTTATTTTAAAGACATGACAAACAATTAAAGGTGGTTTCGTATTTTTCTAAACGCGCCTCAACTGACGAAAGCAAATTGCACTCGTACGAGTTAGAAACATTAGCCGTATTTTACGCATTTAAGCATTTTCGTGTGTATTTATTGGGAATTCATTTTAAAGTTGTGACAGATTGCAATTCGTTAAAATTAACTCAATCTAAAAAGGACTTGCTTCCACGAGTTGCACGATGGTGGTTATATTTTCAATCTTTTAATTTCAATATTGAGTACCGAAAAGGTAAATATATTCCACATGTGGATTATTTTAGCAGGAATCCAGTAAATTCTCCAACTCCCTTCGCGATAAATGTAATTTCTACTAATAATTGGCTTAAAGAAAATCAAAATAAAGATCCTGAAACACAAGAAATAAAATTAAAATTAACCGAAGGAAAATTAACGCATGAATATTTTTATCAAAATGACATCTTATTTCGAAAAATTAATCCTGGGAGAAATCCGCCTATTTATAGAGCTTTTATACCAAAGGGTAGTCGTCTTGCAATATTGAGAATGTTCCATGATGAGCAATGTCATCTCGGTCCTGATAAAACATTTGCTAAAATAAATCATTATTTTTGGTTTCCTGGAATGACAAAGTTTATTAAAAAAATATTGTGATCATTGCTTAAAATGTATCACTGGTAAAAAGCACACTGGGCCGAAACAGGGACTATTACATCCAATTGACAAAATACCAACACCTTTCCATACCATACACGGTGATTGTGTAGGACCATTTCCTTTGTCTACCGACGGGTTCAAACATATTTTACTTTTGATAGACGCTTTTACAAAATTTTTATTCTTAATCCCCTTGAAAACATTGTCTGGATCAGGAACTTGTAAGAAATTACAAACTTACTTAAATCTATTTGGAACTACAACAAGATTTGTTTGTGAAAGAGGCACTAATTTTACCGATCAGTCTGTGAAAGAATTATTATCTAGTTTGAACATTGAGCAACACCTTATTGCTAAAAGCGCTCCTCGTGGCAATGGTCAAGTAGAAAGATATGTTTCGACCGTATTAGATCTTTTGAGGGTTGAAATTACTAACAAGTCAGAATGGGCGAGCAGTATTTCTAAATTACAAAACACATTAAACACAACCACGCAAAAGACCACCGGGTTTTCTCCTGTTTATCTTTTAACAGGACATAATAGTAGTAACTCCGATATACAAGCTCTAACGAAACAAATTTCGGCAACAACTAGTGACGATAATAATTTAGAAAACGATCGAAAACTGGCATACGAGCGTACAAAACAAAAAGCAAAATATTCAAAAATGTTGTTCGATAAGACTCGACGAGTTAATAAAACCATTGAAGTAGGGGACATCGTCTTTCATCCATCAGGAAATTCCCATTTGGCAAAATTGGATCAAAGATATGAGGGTCCTTTTGAAGTTCTCCAACTATTGCCCAATGACCGATTGGAGCTGAAAAATTTGAGTTCCAACAGAAAAAGAACCACCACGTTGGACATGCTTAGAAGTTGGCCTGGCGAATTCTCATCGGAATAAAATTATAGACTGTGAGTAGTCATTTTTGTTAATATGCCTGTGTGAGCATTTATATGTGTGATAATTTATCTGTGTGAACGTTTATATGGGGACCAATTATCGTAACAGTAACAATACAATCAAAAAAAAAAAAATGTTGATTGGTCAAATTGATATTGAATTTAAATTTGAATTAATTGAATTTTACCTACGACAATTTTGACCAGGACATGGAGTCATCACGCAGCGTCTGTGTAAACTCTTATGTAAGTGTTGAAAATTGTCATTATTGTCGTTTTAAGGCCATCACGCAGCGTTTGTGTAAGCCTTAAGTCAAAGATATGCAGTCATCAAGTGTCTGTGAAAACTCATAACTGAGAAATTTTTGTATGTCAAGTTATGGAGTCATCACGCAGCGTTTGTGCAAACTCATAACTGGACGTCGTTATAGACTAAAAGATGTCACGCAGTGTCTGTGTCGATCTAAAGAAACGAATGCATGAATGAATGATCTTACATGAAATCAACAAGTATAAGATTTTGGTGCCTGAGACCTGTTTCTCGTTTTCAGGTGCAACTTTTCTTGTTAATTCGAGAGCGAATTAATTGTCAGTATGGCCGTGTGAGCATTTCGATTTACGGCCGCTGCAAATGGACGATGCGTCATCAACTGGCCCTGAGTTTATTTGTTTATTGTTGATGTTATGATTGTTAGAAAAGATCGTTGAACTTATACTCATTCTGACACGAACCACGAATGTGATCAGACGCAGTATATTTAATAAAGATTATTCAGTATATGTTCATTACCGAGTTTTAAATTATAAAAATCTACCTGTTTCTTCTGACATATATATATATATATATATATATATATATATATATATATATATATATATATATATATATATATATATTAATAAATAATTTAAACACTTGGTTAAGTTTCACAGGTTTTTATTTAAACGACAATTGTTTCGACTGTTAGGTCATCTTCAGGTCTAATACATTTTACTCTATTTACATGTTTATATATAGGTCTTATTATCTAAATTTTATATATATAATTTAGATAATAAGACCTATATATAAACATGTAAATAGAGTAAAATGTATTAGACCTGAAGATGACCTAACAGTCGAAACAATTGTCGTTTAAATAAAAACCTGTGAAACTTAACCAAGTGTTTAAATTATTTATTTATTAATAAAATGTTTCACGAAACTCCAACAACAACTTTTAGAAATATAATAATAAATAAAGTATACAAATATATTGTACTGTTGTTTTACAATAAATACATTCTATTTCAACAATTTGTGATTGATTGTAAACTCTGATTAGTAGAATAGCCTGATCCCTAACAGGTTATGGGCCCAGGTACATGCAATTAGCACTAAAAGTTTCAGTTTTTTTTCAAAAAAAAAAAAAAAAAAATCAAAAATGAATACCGCAAATATGTCAAGATTTGAACTTCTACATAAAAGTAATTACGATACTTGGAAGTTGCAAATGAAAGCGATATTGATAAAGAAGGATTTGTGGGAGTACGTGAATGGAACGTATGTAAAACCCGAGTTGACGGAAAACGATACGAGTGCTGTGAGAACTTGGATGAAAAATGATGGCAAAGCGATGTCCGACATGATCTTGTCCATCAGTCCGAGTGAACTGAAACAGGTAAAGAACTGCGAGACCGCACATGACATGTGGATGAAACTACAATCGATCTACCAGTCAACGGGACCGGCGAGAAAAGCTACGTTGTTGAAGAAATTAACGCTGCACAAAATGGCGGACAACGGAGATGTGCGTGAGCATCTTAATAGTTTTTTTGATACTGTCGATAAACTATCTGACATGGAGGTACGAATTAATCCAGACTTACTCACTGTTATGCTACTGTATAGTTTGCGAGCGAATTTTGAGAATTTCAGATGCGCTATTGAGTCGCGTGACGAGTTACCGACACCTGAAGCATTACGTATAAAGATCGTAGAGGAAAACGATGCACGTAAAAGCGAAACACGTGGTTCGCCTTTGGAAGCTATGTTTGTAAAAAAAAGCTTCCATTCGCGTGGTCGGGGTGATAGAACATTAGCAAATAAAATCGTTAACTCGTATCAATCTAGGCAAACAGATAAACTTACATTTCGTTGTTACAAATGTAAAAAGATCGGACACAAAGCCAACGAATGTCGTAGTAAAAACAACGACAATGAATCCGCAAAGCATGTCGAAAATGTCTACCTTAATTCGAATGTTGTTGATTCGTGTGACCACGAACGAAAATGGTGTCTCGATAGCGGCGCTTCATCACATTTATGTCGCGATCTTGAAGATTTTAGAAGAATCGGTAATTCCGATCGTGGAATTTTAAATCTCGCCAACGACTCATCAACGGAGATAACCGCGACGGGAACAGTACAATTTGAAGCCGATGTACTAGGTGAAAGAAAAAATATCATCCTCGAAAAAGTATTGCACGTCCCAGATCTTAGAAAGAATCTTTTATCAGTTGGGAGAATAACTGATAGTGGTTACGAAATTCTTTTTAAAAAGAATGATGCTTTAATATTAAACGCAAATGGCGATGTCAAGCTTAGCGCTGAACGCATTGGAAACTTGTATTATGTACGCGAACACACTCATAATGTTTGTAACGCAGCGACGGCGTTGAAATCTAGTTCTGCGACGTTCGAATTGTGGCATAGGCGAATGGGTCATACTAACGCAAAAGATATCTTAACTGCAGAACTCAACGGAGCAATACAAGGAACTCAACACGAAGACGTCGTAAAAGATTTCAATTGCGATGTGTGTTTGAAGGGGAAAATTATTCGGAAGCCATTTCCTAAAATATCACACAAAAAACACACATTCTCGATTTGGTTCACACCGATGTCTGCGGGCCAATGAGAGTAGAATCTCTTGGACGAGCGAAATATTACGTCGAATTTATTGATGATAAATGAAGATGGTGCGAAGTTCGATTCATAGCCTCTTAAGCTGACGTATTTAAATTGACGACTGACTACATCGCATTAATGGAGAACCAAAGAGGAATAAGAGTAAAATGTCTACAATCCGACAATGGAAGAGAATATATGAGTACCGAGTTCAGTAACTACCTAAAGAAACACGTGATAGCTAGAAGATTAACAATTCCGCACAATCCTGAACAAAACGGCGTTGCCGAAAGGAAAAATAGGTCTCTTGTAGAAACCGCCAGATGTCTATTAATAGAATCTGGTTTGCCTGCTTCTTTTTGGGCTGAAGCGATCAACACGGCAAACTATATTCGTAATCGTTCGCCATCAAAAAGTTTGGATGGGCGGACACCTTACGAGGAATGGTTCGGGAAAGTACCCGACGTGAGCCACTTTCAAGTATTTGGCAGTCAGGTTTATTATCTCGACAGAGAACCCGGGAAGAGTAAGCTTGATCCTCGCGGTAGAGAGGGAATCTTCCTGGGATACGCCAACGAAAGCAAAGGCTATAGAATCGGTCTATAGAAAGCAAAAAGGTCATCGTAAGTAGGGATGTAAGATTTGTTGGAGAGTTTACAAAACAAATGGAGGATTATATCGAATTCTCATATGAAGAAGGGATCGAAGTGAGGGACGATTATGATGATCTCTCCAAAACTCATCATAACGTAAACAATTTACCGAGCTCGGATTCAACCGAGAATCAACTGGAGTCTCACGACGAAAATACCATACATACAGGTGAGGAAACCATTCAAATTATAGGAAGAAGAGGTCCCGGCAGACCGACTCTTGTTAGAACAGGTACAAGAGGACGACCCCGTAAAATATACCGAACCATCCCGGAGGAGTCTGAAAAATCTTACACCATTCAGGAAGAGCTAGTGTGTCTAGCCGAAATTCCTATGAGACAGGCTCTGTCTAGTTCTAACGCCGACGGTTGGCGTAAAGCTATCGACAGCGAGATTAAGTCGATCATCAAGAACGATACATGGACATTGGTTGACCGCCCCGAAAAGGATGTCGTGATCGGAAGCCGCATAATACTTCGCAACAAGTTCAATTCTGATGGAACATTGGAAGGATCAAGGATTTAGCCAACAGCCGGGTGTCCATTTTTTTGATACATTCGCACCAGTGGCTCGCCTTGGAACTATCAGACTGATGACGTCTCTCGCAGCAGAATCTGGTATGAAAATAAGACAGTTCGATGTCACAACGGCATACTTAAATGGAGAGTTAAATGAACTAATATTCATGGAACCTCCGAAGAATTTATCAGATTCATTGGAAAGGATCGTTGAAGATGAACGAAGTAGTCTTAATGGACTCAAAGCCAAGGACATGTTGTTGGAACTACAGAAGGGAAACAAGGTATGCTGTTTAAATAAATCACTTTACGTTCTAAAACAGGCTGGACGAAATTGGTATGCCAAGCTGGACAACGTTCTGAGAAGCTGTGGAGCAACTCCGACTATCTCCGATCCGTGTCTCTATCACATAAATACAGGAGGAGATGTGCTCATGATTGCTATTTATGTGGATGACATTTTAGCAGCATCACGAAGTCAAACGATGCTAGACAAATTTGGTAAGGAATTGTCTAGACAGATTGAAATAAAACATCATGGAAATGTGAACTATTACCTTGGAATAGAGTTCACTCAAGACGGTAAACAAATAGCAATGCACCAGAGAGGTTACATAACTGATTTGTTGAGCCGATTCGGCATGTCCGATTGTAAACCAGTGGCCACACCGATCGACGGAAGTTCGAAGCTGACGAAGAACGAATCGCTGAGCGAAGAAGACCCACCGTGAGTTAGTAGGCGCCCTGACGTACTTAGCTACGACAACTAGACCTGACATTAGTTTTGCTGCAAGTCATTTAGGTCAATTCAACAATTGTCATGACATTGAGCATTGGAAAGCTGCAAAACGAGTATTGCGTTATCTAAAAGGAACTATCAATCTTGGATTGATTTTCGGGACCAATTTTGAACCCATGAAAGGATTCGTTGATGCAGACTGGGGTAGCAACATTGAAGACAGGCATTCATACTCTGGATATGTTTTCCTACTGAATGGAGGTCCAATATCGTGGGATGCGAAGAAACAAAAGACCGTTGCCCTCTCTACAACCGAAGCCGAATATATTGCTTTGGCTGAGTGCGCTAAAGAGTATGTATATTTGCAAAGATTTCTTCAGGAACTAGGATTTGATGCATTGAGCGACATCACTATTCATTGTGATAATCTCAGCGCTATCAAACTGGCTGAAAACCCTATTTTTCATGGAAGAAGTAAGCATATTGACAACCGTCACCACTTTATCCGTGATATGTTAAAGAACAAACAATTAAAGATTGTTCACCGGTCCACCGAAGAACAGATTGCTGACGTGTTTACGAAAGGACTACCTAAGCTAAAGCACCAATGGTGCGTTAACTCTTGTGGGCTGGGACTTCCACTTGATACGAGGGAAATAATCGACCCTTAACTCGTGGGGGGGGGGTGTTAGTTATTGTTGTTGTATCTGGCATGGCCAACTAGTGCCGAGTTACGGGACTGTTTCCTAATAAACAATAACAATTGAAATATGTTCTTTACGTCAAAAGTATAAAAATATATTGTACTGTTGTTTTACAATAAATACATTCTATTTCAACTAATTTGTGTTTGATTATAAACTCTGATATATATATATATATATATATATATATATATATATATATATATATATATATATATATATATATATATATATATATATATATATATATATATATATATATATAGTATATATAAATATACATGTATATATATAAATAAATATATATATATATATATATATATATATATATATATATATATATTTAACTATATATATTATTTAATTATATAATTTAGAAGTATGCAATGAGGACCCACCAGAAAGACCGGTCACTCAGTCCCGTTCGGCATTGCGCGCACCTCGAGCGGGATGAATTAATCCGACAAATGCGGGAATAACTTGTCGTTTCGCAAAAAGATATATATATTTTTTTTTTCCTACACATATATATATATATATATATATATATATATATATATATATATATATATAATATATATATTAATTAAGAAGTATGCAATGAGGACCCACCAGAACGACCGGTCACTCAGTCCATCTCATATGCTAGTGCTCACAAAATCATAGATATGTCGTTGACAATAATATATGAATGTTACTTGTATTAAATTTGGGATAAAAGATCTTCTTCCTGTTGCTTAGTAACCCTCTGTTAAAACGGTCGGTCGGTTGGTAGCTAGAGCGACTGGTCGCATTGATTGGCAGTTGGTTTTGATCGGTTTGTAACTACTCGAACGTAATCCACGGAACTCACAAAACCTACAAACTCTCACCCCGAATCTCGATCGCGATTGAAACGTTCGTAAACTCGTTAGTGACTTAAATATTCGTCAGTCTTTAGCTTGAATGAATTTACTGGAATATTAAACGATTAACTACGTTTGTAATTTTAAACAGACTATTGCCGTAGTAATAATTAAAATACAAAGTTTAAAGAATTTGATGCCGCAACTTTTACAGTCGATTAAAATACAGAACAAACAGACTCAGTAAAGACTTTAAACTGTTTTATCTGATTTTAATATAAAATATTCTATGTTTTATTATTTCTCACGAAATTTAAAACGTACGAACGGTTTGACAAAGAAAATCTGACTATCTTCGTATATCTAACAGTGAATTCCTCATCATCTCGGAATTGTTGTTCCCGCCCCTAAAAGTCGCCCCTTCAATGAATATTCTTTTCTATAACACAGAAACCCAAATATAAATCAAAAACTATGTGCAATTATACTTCCTTATTCGTTCAAATATTAATAGGCCTGCCCCATCAGTACGGTCCTGGTTATTGGTTGGAAGGCTTAGCGTCTTCAGGGTTGAGACACTTGCGAAATCCATTGGTAAAAGAGAAAACGCCATCCCTATCCCCACACACCAACACTTCCGTACGTCTCAAATGACACTGTTAAGCCTGTATTACATTCAGCAACATTTTCGTGGATTAGTTCATGGACTAGTCCAGCAACAAAAATTACCCAATGTAAAACAGAAGTTGCACGCAACTGTGTTGCGCAACTAGTCCATGGACGAGTTGCACGGATTAGAACATGTTCTAATTTTGTTGCTGGGCAACATGCAACATTTAGTGATTCTAGTTACTTTTCATTTTACCAATCGCAATTTTTCTGGTTGGTCTTCTGTGTAGCGTAGTCTTCTGCGTGGTGTTCATTGTAATGAAGTCTTTTGTTGAGCGTGGGCTTTCGTAGGGTAAATCGACCAGTAACGGAACGACGCTTGTAATGGGATAGGTATCAAAAACTTGGTTGTATACGTTTAAAATTGTGAAAATGCGTAGGTATAACAACGATTTAAATATTTATATATAGTTTTAAACAAGAAAAAACCTTTTGCACGTCCTTTTTAAAATTATTAATTTAAAAAAAAAACGAATATTGCTTAGCGATATTAAAATTGTACTTTTCACAGCCATTTTTAGTTAGTTTACGGTTACTATAGCTTAAGCAATTACAATCATATTTACTAGAAAAACGTATTTTTTTAATATTTACCTGGTTAAATAAACTAAATGAATATTTCATCGAAACATTTCAAATGTTGAATATTGACTTTTTTTTCTTTTTAATTCTAAAAACACGTATTCTAGTATTGGAATAAAATTTCTAAGGGCGCGCCAATAATAGTGCATTTTATGCGTACAGTATTTTTCTATTGGGCAGCCTCTGCTATATAGTAAGCAGACTCTCTGACAGTAAGCAAGTGAGGTTAGAACAGAGAGTATGGGGAGATGGATTTCAACGTTAAATCGGTTGTACAACGTTTGCAAAGATGGCGGGTTCCATGGAGCCTACACTGGAGGTTTAGTTGTCGCCGCAGCCACCGAATGCGCGCGTTTTTTTTTTTTTTTTTTTTTTTAATGAAAGGATAGATGTACTTTTATTTTCGTGGTACAGTAGACCACGAAATGCAAAAGTACCTCCTAAATAAAAACCATTATTTAAATAATACAAATATTTATTACTAATTCAGGTTTAAATTTTACTTTATATAACATTCACATATTTATATGTTAAGATAACAATTATATTTTATATTATTAAATATTAATAATATTCGTTTTTGGCTCTTCAGTCGAATATGAATTACATTCAATCAAATAGTTTTTATAATGGAACAAGTAAATGCTCATATTTATAAAAGAAAACTAATTTTAATAAGTACATTTTTAATGAAGCTACAATTGACTTTCATCCATTCATCGCAATCTTTAAACCATTGTTTAACATTTAAATAAGTTTTTCTTCAATAATATGGTTTTGATGTTAGTACATTCTTCTCATACGCACCCATATACGACAAAAAAATTACTTTCTGTTTTTCCTCCGCAACGTCTTACGATGCCTTTCTGTCGCATGTCGTTGAATAGGATCGCGCCAGGATAAGCGCAAGGTCTAATCCACCTGCACTCAAAATGTTTTGAACATACACGATATGTTCTATAAACATCATGTGCAGGAGGAATAACGTACAGTCGCAGATTGTTGATTTTTTCCAACCAAATTTGGAAAAGTGCTCTGTCCTTCGGAAAACAGGCGAACCGTTTTCTGTAATCAAAGCATTCGGGAACACAACAGAATCGGTTATTTAAATGCATACTACGAACAAACTATTATAGAATTCATGTCAAATGTTTACTATTTATTTGTGATTTAATACTTACATGCCACAAAAAAAGAGATTGCTCAAAAACAAACACTTGTTAGAGTTAAATTAATATAAAATACAAAAGAACTTCCCGATAAATAACAGAGGACTAATCAATAAAGAACAATAACAAAATTGCATGTATGACGTATTGCACAATAAAAATGTTACCTTATTTACAAAATGGATTCCAATAAACGTACTTATAAATAAATAATTTATTTTTCCAAAAAATGCAGTATAAAATCATCCTAAATTTTTATTTAATTAGTAAAATATCAAGTAAATATTTAAAATTTATATACATTTAATTCGTTCAAATTTTTATTATCGCGACGATCGCGACATCTAGAACAGCGGCGAATATGCAATTTTCTAACCTAACAAAACTCTGTCCAATAGTGGCTATGTTTCTTATTACTCCCCCTACTCTCTGGGTTAGAATATTAATGTTTTTACATATTTTTTATAACAAGAACAAATTTTAACTACAGATAAATAATTCTTTAAGAAGTATGTATCAGTTATTATTTACATTATACGTACACTGAAATTTTATTGTTTATCATAAAAAATAAAAATCGAAAACATGACCTCTTTAATTTATTTTTGTATTCGTTTGAATAAATTATTTTTATTTTAGTGAAAACTGGTAAAAAAAATGAAACCGTTAATAAAAAGGTTAAAAAAAAGTGTGAAAATCAAGAATTAGAACCAAAACCTCCTATACAGGTGGCGCAAAACAACCTCCCTAGTTTCAACAGAGAATTGTGAAGCGAGCAGAGGTCGTAAAAGGGTAGGAATGGCGTGAATGGCGGCAGAAAGATATGCCGTTTGTGTTACAAAAGGATTAAGTTGTAAACACAATGTGGAAGCATACATACGCGAAAAGGAGTCTGTAATCGCCGCCCAGCAAATTTCCATCTTTCTGGCGGTGTAAATAAACAAAATTTTCGATATTGGTGCGAAAACAATCCGAGGGTGATCCACGAGAAGCCTCTGCATAGTGATCGTGTCACAGTTTGGTGCGCAGTTTCCCGAATAGGGATTATCGGGCCTTACTTTTACTACAGGAAAGAAATCGGGCAGTTACCGTAAATTGTGGGCGCTATGTGAACATGCTCCAGATTTTTTTTGCCCCTGCTCTTGAAGAACTTGGTCTGGTTTCAGCAGGACGGGGCCACAGCCCACACAGCGTGGGCATTAATGCTGGTTTTGAAGGAAATGTTCCCCGCGCGCTTTGTCTCCCTGAGAGGAGGCAATCCGCACGGAAATTCGCCGTATACCTGAAGAAATGCTTGAAAAGGTTATGCGAAACTTCAGAAGTCGCTTGCAGCAGTGTGTAGACAATGAAGGACAACACTTGGCCGATATGATTTTTAAAACTACATAAGATAAAACTGGCCATGTAACTACTTTATTTTATTGAAATAAATTTTTTGTATCTCGACTCCTTTTTCTTTAATTCACTTGCAAAACTAGGGAGGTTGTTTTGCCCCACCCTGTACACTTGAAAAAATACTTTTATCTGAACAACAAAAAATTACAAGATGAAAAGTATTCTTATCTAAAAAAAATAAAACAAGAAAAGTTTTAAATTTTTCATTGTTCATAAAATTTGAATGCAAGAAAAGTATTAAAAATTTCGATGTAATACCTATTTATAAGTAATTTTATATTTCGATTAAAATTATTATTTAATTAAAATATCATTTGCATTATAGATAAAGAATAATATTGTTGTCTACATTTATAATTTAGAACTTTATAAATATTAAATTTAGCTTTAGATAGGTAAAGTACCTACCTCTATAATTTAAAATTTTCGAAAATAAAGCTACTGCAAGTTTTTTTTTATAAAGATATACCTAAATTTTAGTAAAGCCTAGCTAAAATATGTAAATTTATAAACCATATTTAATCAAAATTAAATTTCTAATAGAACTTATTTATTTATTGATTTACCTAATTCATTTAACAAAAAATATAATTTGCAGTGCTATTACTAGAAAGGACTATTCTATTAAAGGCAGCCACCGTGCCATTACTGGCATTTTAACATCAAATTATAAATTGTGAACAAAATTACCTAAAACATCAATAAACAATTTAATTTTTTTTTTAACTTTATAAAACACTTAAACTTTAAAAATTTTCAATTATTATATAAATATATTAACCATTTTTTTTTAATCCTCAAAAAAGTAGAGAATTTTCTTAACTGTTCCATTACTGGTCGATTTACCCTACAATTAGGATTTCTATTTAACGTTTACCAAATTTGTCATGCACGAAATTACTGATTACCTACGGCTCACAAAATATTTTTGAATTTTATGTAAATTGTTCTGTAAATTTTATTTACATTTAATTGTTTTAGATAATCATTATTTTTGTTTATAATTTTATACGAACATTTGTAAATGGATATATTCTTCTGAAAAATGTAAATATTTATTTAAATTTTTGCATAAATCGTATATTTTTATATTTGCAACAATATGTATTAAATAAATATTAATTAGTTAGTGTAATCATCAGATAATTGATAAAAAAACAAACGAATTTCCCGTAAATAAGCTTTTTTACGATTCATTTTTAAAGAATAATAGTTAAATATTTTCAAAAAGAAACAGAACGTGTTTACAAACAGAATATTAATCAATAAACACGAAGTTATCAACAAACAGGATTTCTATAACAGACGACCAACCTTTGTTGATTTATGTTGGTATAAAATGTAATATAACTAGTAATGTTGCCAAAATATGTTGCCCAGTGTAATACACAAGAAATTGGTGTTGCTGCATGAACTAGTTGCTGGACTAGTCCATGAACTAATCCACGAAAATGTTGCTGAATGTAATACGGGCTTTACACAATTCTTCCTTCAATGTTTAAATAATTCTACGAAATAGTTTAAACAGCCCGATATAAATAAATGGTCCTTATTATTGTTCTCAAAATTCCATTATAATCACGACAATATTTCGTTTTAAGTAAAAGGTGGTTTTGTAAGAAGTGCAACAAATCGTTTGGTTTAAATAATTATACCAAAATCTTTGTGTCTTCCCCGATTCTGTGTTACCTTGTTAGTTCTTGCGAACTGACAATCCGTTCTGAATTTATGGTAAAAGGCGTTTACTAAATGAAATCGAGGCAAGTAACAATGGTTTTAAGTTATATATTATATTTATAGAAGTTGTGGTTGGAGTTTCGTGAAACATTTTATTAATAAATAAATAATTTAAACACTTGGTTAAGTTTCACAGGTTTTTATTAAAACGACCATTGTTTCGACTGTTAGGTCATCTTCAGGTCTAATGCATTCCATTAGTGTTTAAATTATTTATTTATTAGTTATTTATTATATTATTCAACGCTAATATTCAAAAATAATGCTGTCGCTAATATTTTTCCACATCTGGTTATTTTCGAAAAAAAGCCTAAGTTGACCGTACGCGGGTCAAATATCTCTTAAATATTTATTATATAATTTATGGTACTTGAAGTAAATAGAGACATGGGGTTTCAGTATTGCCAGATGATTTTAAGGGTTGCACGTGTTCTTATTTTGGCATTTAATTTGTGTGACTAATTTTTGTAACTACGTCAACGCAGACTATACTTTCAAAAGTACAGTCTGCGTAATAATTCTCTACTTTATATAAATATATGTTATTCTTTACCTTTATAACCGCGATTAATATTACTAATATGGGACGCGTTTCATTATATATATATATATATATATATATATATATATATATATATATATATATATATATATATATATTTATATATATATTTATATATATATATATATATATATATATATATATAAATGTATATATATATATATATATATATATATATATATATATATATATATATATATATATATATATATATATATATATATATATATACCTGCGAGTCCTCATCCACTCTGAAAAGAAGCAGTGCAAGGGACAAGATCTTGTTAGTTCCTGTAAACATATCCACAGCCTAGGGTCAGACTCCAGGCATCGTCTACGAAGATTCAAACCAGCCGTGCAGTGCCGGACTAGCCGATCAACGTTATGAAAGAGCAACATATTATATATATATATATATATATATATATATATATATATATATATATTATTGTTAAAATATTAAAATTCTTAGTAAGTAAGAATATCAAAAATCAATCTTAATTAAAATCTATAAAATCCGATGCATGCTCGTTTCACTAGATCATTGAACGATATTAATCAAATAATTATTTCCTACGGTAGTGAACACGGGACTGATATAAACTCACATATTTCATTTAATTATTATTCACCTCGAAATTCACTCGAAAGAATGGCAAATCAAAAATCAGTATAGAAACTGCTCCCAAATTAATTCCCACATTTGATGATAATAGTAATTATGATTTAGCTATGTTTGAACAAGCGTGCAATTTTGCGCTTGAACATATTTCTGTGGAATTGATTCCCATTGTCACAAGTGGGATCCTAACCAAGTTAAAAGGCAAAGCCTTCAATCTTATAAAATTTCGTACAATCAATTCTTGGAACGAATTAAAAACTATTTTAAAAGATTAAAATATTATTATTAAAATGCAAAGAACTCTCACAGATATTCAAGTGGAATTTAATAAATGCATACAAGGCCCAACCGAATCAGTAGCAAATTATACTTGACGAATGGAGAATTAATATCATTTAATGTTAGATTTATTATGCAAAAATAAAACTCCAGTACAATGTCAAACTATAATGGAAATGATTAAAGAACAAACGTTGACACAATATGTTGAAGGTTTCAAATACCCTTTAAAAATTTACATAAAATATCGGAAATATACCTGTTTCGAAGAATGTTCATCTTGAGCTTTAAAAGAAGAACGCATTTTACAGTCCGATAGATCATACTTGCAATTTCCGAATTCCAAACCATAAAACAATTTTACGTATAAAAGGCCAAATCAAAATTATCGTCCACAACCCAATACTAGTAAATATGGTTTTCCACTACCCCATAATAATTATACCTATAACCAAATAAAAAGAGAGCCTAATGTATTACTGTGTAGATATTGTAAAATACCGGGCCATTCTATTGAGCAATGCTATAAACGCAAAAGAATAAATGAAAAAAATCCGCAGTTTAATAAAAACCGAGCCTCGTCCTAATTATAGCAACACAGGAAAGTCTTCTAATGGTAATACGCCAATCAGAAATGTAAAAATTATAAACGAGAATTATCATAAGTTACGCGTTATGACCGATAACCATGTCACAACTGCCATCAAAAACTCTACTGTTAAATATTTAAATTTTTTGGTTGATACCGAGTCAGATGTCAATATCATAAAAGTAACAAATATTAATGATGATTTAATATTTAACGCGACGAAAATAATGAAATTATCCGGGATAAACTCCGAACCAATATCAACTCTTGGTACGATTAAACTATATCTCGAATCTCATCATGAACCAGTTGAATTCCAATAAGTTCTCATAAACTTTCCAATACCAAAATATGGTATTATAGGTAAACCCTATCTCAATCACAAGAAAGCGATCATAAATGTGGCCGAAGATATTCTTGAAGAAAATCCTTCACCCAATCAAAAAAAAATCAATTTTAAAATAAACACTATGTCCGATCCTGCATCCCACCCTGTAGTCTTGGCACCTCGTACTGAAACGATCGTAACTCTAAACGTAGAGAAATCAAATTGTTATTATTTAACTAATCAACAAATTATTAAGAAATCAATTATTAGTAATTCCCTAACGCAATCTCAAAATGGTGAAATTAAATTTTAAATTCTAAATCCTACTGAGAATCCAATCATTCTAAGCAAAGATGATCTTAAAACTATCGAATATGAATTATTCGTATCTGAATATAACAACGAAACTCAACCAAGTAATGACATAAAAGCTAACCATTCCTATCTTATAAATCAATTCCAAACGGATCGCGTGACTTTTATTAATAATACTATACGAACTAATCATCTAAATGATGAAGAACTTGAATCCCTTTTAACACTTTGCAAAGAATATTCTGAGTCATTTCCTTATCCGGGTGAACCATTAACTTGCACTAATTTAGTAGAACATGAAATCAAAATCCCCGAAAACTCACCACCTAATAAGATTCGTCCTTATCGCCTCCCGGAATCGCAAAAACGAAAAATCCAAAATGAAGTTAATAAAATGGATCAAGACGGAATTATTGTATAGAATCAATCCCCTTATAATGCCCCACTGTTAGTAGTCCCGAAAAAATTAGGTGCATCGGGTCAACGAAAATTTAGAGTAGTTGTAGATTTCCGCCGATTAAACGAAGTTACAACCGGTACTGTCTTCCCAATTCCCAACATAACGGAAATCCTTGATCAGTTGGGAAACTTAAAATACTTAAGTACGCTAGATCTGGTATCGGGGTACCATTAAGTAAAAATGAGATTAGCGGATTCTCACAAAACAGCTTTCTCAACATCCACAGGCCATTATGAATTCGTTCGGTTGCCTTTCGGGTTACAAGGCGCGCCTAGCACATTTCAGCGCTTAACCGGGTGGCAGGGTTCAAAATGTTTCGTCTACCTAGATGACATTGTAGTTTACGGTGCTAAGTTAAAAGAACATAACGAAAAATTGAAAGACGTATTTCAGTGCCCACGGACACACAACCTTAAACTTCAGTTAGATAAGTGAGTTTCTGCACAAAGAGTTCAATTACCTAGGTCACATGATAACGGAGGAAGGTGGGAAACCTGACTCTTCTAAAATACTATCTGTTTTTGATTTTAGCACCCCAAAGAATCCAAAGGAAATAAAATCGTTCTTTGGTCTTTGCGGATATTACCGAAAATGTATACAAAATTTTAGTAAAATCAGAAAACCTTTAACTGATCTGTTAAAAATGAATAATTGGAGTCAATGTAATGCATTGCACAAAGAATCTTTCGATACTCTTAAAGAAAAACTCGAAACCGCCCCACTGTTAATCTATCCAGACTTCACTAAAGATTTCATACTAACAACTGATGCGTCAAACAAAACTATTGGCGCTTTTCAATCGCAGGGAAAAATAAGTGCAGATCCTCCCTAGTCGCACTCTCAATAACGCGGAATCAAATTACTCAACGACAGAAAAAGAACTCCTAGCAATCGTGTGGGCAGTTAACCATTTCCACTTCTATCTATACGCTCGTCAATTTGTGATTGAAACCGATCAGAAACTGCTCACATGGATTTTAAATATAAAAGACCCCAGATCCCGTTTAACGTATTAAACTCGAAGAGTATAACTATAAAGTAGTGCATAAAGCGGGAAAATCAAATGTAAACGCGTATGCTCTTAGTCGAATTTTCAAAGTACATATAGAATCAAAGGATACAAATATAATTGATATTCCAGCGGGCTCAACCATTATTAAAAGTATATCACGCGATGTTAATATGTGTGCAGGTTCAGCGCTAGACACGGTACGGAAATATCCCAATATAAAACAAGAAATTTTAAAAATACTGAAAAAACAATCCGAATTATGAACTAGTTAGAATAAAGCAGATCGATTTTAATTTTATATTCATGATAACACATAATACATCGTATGAACTACCAAAAATCGAATCTGTTATTTCCTGTTTAAAAACGTTAAAGCAATTTTGCGAATTAAAACATATTAATGAAATACATTTTCCTAAGACCGCACACGAATTAAGGAATCTAAAATGGCGTGAAGTAAAACCATTAATTAAAGTGATATTTGAAGATACCAATCAAAAAATCATTTTTCATGAATGTAATAAATTTGCAGACGAAGAAATATTAGAATTATTCAAGAAATATCATAACTCTGGTGTAGGATGCCATTGCGGCTCAAAGAGAATGTATAAACGATTAAAACAGAATCGTAACTGGTCTAATTTAAAAACTGATATAGCAAAGTACGTAAAAAATTGCGAGTCCTGTCAAAACAATAAAACGCGAAATAGAAGCATCATAAACCCTATGATTATCACAATCACCTCCAATCATCCATTTCAAAATTTCTGGATATTGTTGGCCTTCTTCCTATATCCTCAAGCCAGAACCAATACATTTTAACCATGCAGGATGATCTGACCAAATATTCTTTAGCAACTCCCATTTCAAATCAAACAGCAGAAATCGTGGCGAAAAATTTTGTAAGCCATATGGTCTGTGAATTCGGTACCCCCGATTCAATATTATTGGACCAACTAAAAAATTCCCTGAGTAGACTATTCCAAGAAAGATGTAAACTTCTTAAAATGAAAAAAACTCAGAACCACCCCGTATCACCCAGAGAGTAACGGTGCGCTTGAAAGAAGTCATCGTACTCTAGTAGAATATTTGCGAAACTATTTCGATAAAGACCAAGAAAATTGGGATAAATTAATCCCTTTAGCTATGTTTACATACAACACATCCTCTCATGCAAGTACAAAATTCACCCCATTTGAACTAATCTCTGGTCGTGAGGCGAGTTTACCGTACAAGCATTCGGTAGTAGAACCGAACTATAATTATCAAGATTATTGCAGTCAATTGCGAGAAAATTTGAAAGTAGTAAATCAAGCAGCCAGAGAAAATCTTATCAAAAGTAAAGAGAAATCTAAAACATTATTTGACAGAAATTCATTCACAGAAATTATACATGTTACGGATAAAGTTCTTATAAAAAATCAGCTAAGTAAAAATAAATTAGAAAGTCAATGGTTAGGTCCCTTCCAAGTAATCGAAATATTAAATGATTCGGAAAATTTGGTGATCCAACAAAATAATAAACCTTACAAAATCCATAAAAACCAATGTCGATACGATAATTACCCATATTTGTCATTTGTGCTGACCAATTTTTGGATACAAAGTTTGACAATGCTCCTGGAATATATTTTGAGTCATGCGGAGAGGTTAGAGTATATTCAAAATTTTGGAATTTAATTACATACGTCGATCTAGATAATTTCTATTATAGATTAAATTTAGTTTATAAACTGTACGATGTCGTTGAAGCCTGAGCTTACTGCACAACGAATAACCAATGTGAACAGTTCTTTCAAATTATAAAACCATCGATATCATTTATAAAAACAAAACGCCTTGATTTACTTAGCCTTGTGGCACATGAAGATCCTATACGAATTAAACGCGGTTTAATAAACGTCATTGGTAAAATCTCGAAAACCCTATTCGGTTCTTTAGATAGCGACGACAAGAAATATTTTAATGATAAAATAGATAAATTTACAAAAAACGAAGAATCTCTTCTCTCTCTAGCTAATCAACAAACAAAAATAATTAAATCATCTTTAACTTCTTTTAATAATACTATAAGAAATTCGTATAAAAATGAGCAAGCTCTTTTTAATGACATTATTGAACTCCGAAAACTAATAAAGAATTTTGAAAATCTGAACCTATCGGATAAACTTAATTCAATTATTACAAAAGATATTATTTCATTAAATTTTCTAATCCAAGAACATCATATTGATCTTGAAACTCTTATAGATGCCATTCTATGCGCAAAATTAGGAGTCATTCACCCTCGTGTATTAACTTCAAATGAACTAATAAAAGAATGAAAAACAATTCAAGGATATGTCCCATCTGGACTAGAATTCCCTGTTAATTTTAATATCATCGACATGCACGATTTTCTAAACTCTATAACCAACATAAATGTTTATATAAGTAAGAATAAATTAGTGTTTATTATAGAAATACTATTAATTAGTACAATGATAATTACGGGATATCATATAATCCCATTACCAATAAGTGTAGCAAATGATACCCATATATTAAGGTAGTGCATAGGTTTTGAAAGTATATTTGAAAGCACTATTTTGTTAATTTTTTTCTGCTTTATTGATACACTTGCGCGTTTAATTTTTTTACCGGTGTATACAACAACGTAACAAATAAAAATTTTTCAAGAAATAAATAAACACTAAATTGCGACAATATGGTGAATCGCGCGGAGGTCCTGATTCCGTATCCCCAGGATATCTTGGCAGGTAATCAGTTGAAACACACAAGCGTACGTTTTTATTAATTTTGAAGGTCAAAACTAGTCTTTGTCGAGCCCGATTTATGAAATTTTGATTATTAATAAAATGGCGGCCTTTTTCATTTTTAACTTCAATTTTGGGGTAAGAAAATCGTCTTCACAAGTCAAAAAATATTATATCATTGAAAAGAAAACAAAATCCGCTCGACAAAGACTCCTAAATATAATGAGCTTCAGCAGAAAGAGAGAATAAAGCAAATTGGTTGAGTAGGTCTTGAGAAATTTTTGGGATACGATTTGAAAACATAGTTTCGAGATATAAGTGTTTAAAGTTTTGCATTACATTAAAACGCAATTAATCAATATTGTTAATAACTTATTATAAATCATCTATTCGAGGCCCATAAAGGGATCCCTCAACTTCCATTTGCAATTCGAAAACATCATCTTGATCTTGTCGTCGAAGGATTCGAGCCTCTTTTGTCGCGTTCTGCGCGTCGCGCTCAACCTTGCTTATCCGCGGACTATCCTCTTGTTCCGCATATGCATGTGCGAGTTGACCTATACTTATTCCCGTCGTTTCCATCACTTAAAAAATATACGATAGTTGTATTTTTTTGAACTTTTAGAACCACAAAAACCGCCATTTTATTTCCGCCATTTTGAATTCGCCATTTTGAATTTTGAAATTCTGACTGCAGATTCGACTTTAAAGCCCTAAATTACGTAAATTTACCAATTTTTGTCTTGATATTGTCACTGGCTGGTTTTTAGCCAGGGCTTTGACCGATTGAACCACTGTGCGTCGTCATAACTTCGTCAGTTATTCGAATTTTTAATTCAAGATTTGTCTGAACATATCTGACAATATCTACTTTTGGAATAAGCAAAAAAAAAAAAAACGCAAAATTATAACCCGAAAAAGTTATGTACGCCCTTAAATCGATAGCAAAAATGAATTTCAGTCACTCCCGAACTAGCATACAGTAAGGTTGTGAAACTAATTAAACTCGCTCGTGCGGAATTAAACTGTTCAACTACATTTACCTACACAAAAATAATAATAATAACAAACCAAAAATCATATTAATATAGTGATATACACGAGATCCCTCTATGAAAAAGAGGGAACCCTTGCAATTTGTCCTTAAATCAGCTTTGATACAAGCTGGCAAAGATACCAACATGCTGGAATAAACAGACGATGAAGAACCTGAGACACGGAAAAGAAAACCGGCCTGCGAATTAGACCAAATAACAAAGAGGTATCAACTAGACAATACCCTTCTATCCCAAAACAGATTCTTTGCTCTTCAAAGCGATGTCCTGGAAGCAGTACAAGCTAAGTACAACAGGTAGACCAACCAAAACATAATATCCCACCAATATTTCTTAACGATGTCAGCAACTATCAAGAAATTATAACTGACATTAAATCCATCCTCAAAAGTAATTTCACTACAAAACAAAATGGACCAAGTTCTATTAAAATAAATACCACAACAATTAACGACTACAGACAACTTACTGCATTCTATGATGCACAAAATCTAAAGTTTTACACTTTCAGTGCAACGATAGATAAAAAAATCTCAGAAATAATCAGAAATGTCCCATATTCGCTCACTGAAGAGGAAATAAAAACAGAATTGATTGAAAAATATCCAGTACTACGAGTCACGAGATTAACTAATAGGGAAAAAAAATTACACCAATCGTTGCTATCGAATTGGAAAAAACGGAAAACGCATTGGATGTATTCAAACTAACATATTTAAACTATGCAATTGTAACAGTTGAACCGCGCCACAGGAGCCAAAACATCCCTCAATACACCAGATGTCAAAATTATGGCCACACAAAAAATATCTGCCGTATGGACCCACAATGCCACAAATGCGCGGGAAATCACCACTTCAGCAAATGCACCAAAAGTAAAAGCGAACCACCACGATGCGTCAACTGCAATGAAGAACACCCGACCAACTACAGGGGATGTAAATACTATAAAGAAATTAAAGAGAAGATGAAAAACCGCCAACAAATGAATACCGCCAGAAAAGACAATAATACAACAGAAAAGCAAAAACCAAACCAACAACCTACACAACAATCAAATCAACAAAACACCCAACAAAATAAAACCTATACAACAAACAAAAATACATATGCCTCACATTTCCATAAAAAACCTCAGGAAACGCAAAATACCCCAACAGAATGCCTTATTGAAATCATCCTAGAACTAATTAAACCTCATTTGAAACCATATATATGCATGACATGCATATATATGTTGAAAAGTGTGGGTCCGAGGATCGAGCCTTGCGGTATTCCAGCGGTGATGTCTCTTGTAGTAGATTTGGCATTGTTAACAGACATTTCAAACGTTCTTTTGTTTAGAAACGATTTTCTAATAAAATAAAGGTAAGGTGGAGGATTTATGCTTTTTAATTTTTTTAATAGTCCTTCGTGCCATACTTTATCGAAGGCTTGTTGTACGTCGAGAAGGACTGCTACTGTGCATTGCTTTCTTTCGAAGCCTCTGGTGTTGATTTCAGTCAGACGCAGTAATTGGTGGTTTGTAGAATGCTCCCGCCGGAAACCAAATTGATGAGGGATTATACTGTTTTGCTTTAGGAAAAAATCTAGCCTGTCTTTTATGATTTTTTCAAATAATTTGGATAGGTTCGGAAGGAGGCTAATTGGTCTGTAACTTGAAGGTAAGCTTTTGTCTTTTCCAGGTTTATTGAAGATTATAATTTTTGCATGCTTCCAGGTTTTTGGAAAGTAACCATTTGTTAAACAGTAGTTCATTATGCTGGCAAGGTAGGCTAGGGCTTTTTGGGAAGGTTTTTGAGTATGACGTTTGTAAGATTATCGTGGCCAGGGGATTTTTTGTTCTTTAACTTGTTAATTTGTGTTTTTAGTTCAGCTGGATATATTATTAATACTTGTGATGGGATATTTATCGGTTCATTGCAGTTTTCCGGTGTATGTGTATTGGTATTAAGTGAAAATGCATTTTCAAAGAAGTCTGCGAATGCATTGCTTTTCTCTTAATCGCTGGTGTATATGTTAGTGCCTACGTTCAGTGGTGGTATAATTGTTTGTTTTCTTAGGATCCGTTTGGTTGCTTGCCACATCTGTGTATCGCCAGGGTTAATTTCTGTCAAGTAATTGCGGTATTGGTTTATCCTGAATTTTTCAAGTTCGAGAAATACTTTGTGGGTTAGTTGCTTCAGTTCCCTTTTGTATCTTACGTTTCGTGTCCTTTGCCATAATCGCCTTGCTTTGTGCTTTTGTTTATTAATCTGTATAATGTATGGAGCAGTGTAGTTTGTGTTACATCTTGTGTGTTGCATTTTCCTTGTTGATGTTTGTGCTGCTTTTATAATTGATGTTGTGTATGTCTCGATTGCGTTGTCTACTTCTATTGTAGATTTTAAAGCATAAGGTGGTGTTAGCGTTTTATTTATTTCATTTTTAAATTTACTGTGCAACTGGCGATGTGAAGTTTTTTTGTAACATTACGTCAAGAATATCGGGTGTATGAGTAGTGCGGTAGGGGTAATGTGTTGGTTCGTTGGGTGCTGATAGGTGAATATTCAGATTATTAAGGATTTGTTGTAGTCTCGTTCCATTTGGAATGTTTTTTCGGCATCTCCATTGTTGTCTTTTGGAATTGAGGTCTCCTAATAGTATAGTCGGTTTGTTGCTGTTAAATATTGTTGCGATGTCTTGTTCAATTATTCTTCGGTTAGGTGCTTGATATGCTGCTACAGTTTTAATCACTAAGTTATTATGTAGAAATATTACAATTGCTATAGCTTCTAGTGTTTGCAATTGTAGGGGGGGAGTTCGTGATGTTTTATTTTGCTTTTAATTATAATTGCAACTCCACCTGAGGCCTATGGTGCTTTTCGGTCTGAACGGTATATTTTGTACTTTGCGAATTTAATATTTTCAGTTGTGATAAGATGAGTTTCAGAGGTGCAAGCGATGTCAATATTGTGCCGTTGTAGGAAGTCGATAGTAATGGCTCGCTTTGATTTGATTCCGTCTGCGTTCCAGTTGAGTATTTTTAAATGTTTCGTGTTAAGAGCGAGCTCCATCTTTATTTGCATAAGGCTGCTAATATATTTGTGAGGAAGGATTTTATGGTTTCAAATGAGGTTTAATTAGTTCTAGGATGATTTCAATAAGGCATGAGGCTGATTGGTTGATTTCTGTTGGGGGATTTTGCGTTTCCTGAGGTTTTTTATGGAAATGTGAGGCATATGTATTTTTGTTTGTTGTATAGGTTTTATTTTGTTGGGTGTTTTGTTGATTTGATTGTTGTGTAGGTTGTTGGTTTGGTTTTTGCTTTTCTGTTGTATTATTGTCTTTTCTGGCGGTATTCATTTGTTGGCGGTTTTTCATCTTCTCTTTAATTTCTTTATAGTATTTACATCCCCTGTAGTTGGTCGGGTGTTCTTCATTGCAGTTGACGCATCGTGGTGGTTCGCTTTTACTTTTGGTGCATTTGCTGAAGTGGTGATTTCCCGCGCATTTGTGGCATTGTGGGTCCATACGGCAGATATTTTTTGTGTGGCCATAATTTTGACATCTGGTGTATTGAGGGATGTTTTGGCTCCTGTGGCGCGGTTCAACTGTTACAATTGCATAGTTTAAATATGTTAGTTTGAATACATCCAATGCGTTTTCCGTTTTTTCCAATTCGATAGCAACGATTGGTGTAATTTTTTTTCCCTATTAGTTAATCTCGTGACTCGTAGTACTGGATATTTTTCAATCAATTCTGTTTTTATTTCCTCTTCAGTGAGCGAATATGGGACATTTCTGATTATTTCTGAGATTTTTTTATCTATCGTTGCACTGAAAGTGTAAAACTTTAGATTTTGTGCATCATAGAATGCAGTAAGTTGTCTGTAGTCGTTAATTGTTGTGGTATTTATTTTAATAGAACTTGGTCCATTTTGTTTTGTAGTGAAATTACTTTTGAGGATGGATTTAATGTCAGTTATAATTTCTTGATAGTTGCTGACATCGTTAAGAAATATTGGTGGGATATTATGTTTTGGTTGGTCTACCTGTTGTACTTAGCTTGTACTGCTTCCAGGACATCGCTTTGAAGAGCAAAGAATCTGTTTTGGGATAGAAGGGTATTGTCTAGTTGATACCTCTTTGTTATTTGGTCTAATTCGCAGGCCGGTTTTCTTTTCCGTGTCTCAGGTTCTTCATCGTCTGTTTATTCCAGCATGTTGGTATCTTTGCCAGCTTGTATCAAAGCTGATTTAAGGACAAATTGCAAGGGTTCCCTCTTTTTCATAGAGGGATCTCGTGTATATCACTATATTAATATGATTTTTGGTTTGTTATTATTATTATTTTTGTGTAGGTAAATGTAGTTGAACAGTTTAATTCCGCACGAGCGAGTTTAATTAGTTTCACAACCTTACTGTATGCTAGTTCGGGAGTGACTGAAATTCATTTTTGCTATCGATTTAAGGGCGTACATAACTTTTTCGGGTTATAATTTTGCGTTTTTTTTTTTTTTGCTTATTCCAAAAGTAGATATTGTCAGATATGTTCAGACAAATCTTGAATTAAAAATTCGAATAACTGACGAAGTTATGACGACGCACAGTGGTTCAATCGGTCAAAGCCCTGGCTAAAAACCAGCCAGTGACAATATCAAGACAAAAATTGGTAAATTTACGTAATTTAGGGCTTTAAAGTCGAATCTGCAGTCAGAATTTCAAAATTCAAAATGGCGAATTCAAAATGGCGGAAATAAAATGGCGGTTTTTGTGGTTCTAAAAGTTCAAAAAAATACAACTATCGTATATTTTTTAAGTGATGGAAACGACGGGAATAAGTATAGGTCAACTCGCACATGCATATGCGGAACAAGAGGATAGTCCGCGGATAAGCAAGGTTGAGCGCGACGCGCAGAACGCGACAAAAGAGGCTCGAATCCTTCGACGACAAGATCAAGATGATGTTTTCGAATTGCAAATGGAAGTTGAGGGATCCCTTTATGGGCCTCGAATAGATGATTTATAATAAGTTATTAACAATATTGATTAATTGCGTTTTAATGTAATGCAAAACTTTAAACACTTATATCTCGAAACTATGTTTTCAAATCGTATCCCAAAAATTTCTCAAGACCTACTCAACCAATTTGCTTTATTCTCTCTTTCTGCTGAAGCTCATTATATTTAGGAGTCTTTGTCGAGCGGATTTTGTTTTCTTTTCAATGATATAATATTTTTTGACTTGTGAAGACGATTTTCTTACCCCAAAATTGAAGTTAAAAATGAAAAAGGCCGCCATTTTATTAATAATCAAAATTTCATAAATCGGGCTCGACAAAGACTAGTTTTGACCTTCAAAATTAATAAAAACGTACGCTTGTGTGTTTCAACTGATTACCTGCCAAGATATCCTGGGGATACGGAATCAGGACCTCCGCGCGATTCACCATATTGTCGCAATTTAGTGTTTATTTATTTCTTGAAAAATTTTTATTTGTTACGTTGTTGTATACACCGGTAAAAAAATTAAACGCGCAAGTGTATCAATAAAGCAGAAAAAAATTAACAAAATAGTGCTTTCAAATATACTTTCAAAACCTATGCACTACCTTAATATATGGGTATCATTTGCTACACTTATTGGTAATGGGATTATATGATATCCCGTAATTATCATTGTACTAATTAATAGTATTTCTATAATAAACACTAATTTATTCTTACTTATATAAACATTTATGTTGGTTATAGAGTTTAGAAAATCGTGCATGTCGATGATATTAAAATTAACAGGGAATTCTAGTCCAGATGGGACATATCCTTGAATTGTTTTTCATTCTTTTATTAGTTCATTTGAAGTTAATACACGAGGGTGAATGACTCCTAATTTTGCGCATAGAATGGCATCTATAAGAGTTTCAAGATCAATATGATGTTCTTGGATTAGAAAATTTAATGAAATAATATCTTTTGTAATAATTGAATTAAGTTTATCCGATAGGTTCAGATTTTCAAAATTCTTTATTAGTTTTCGGAGTTCAATAATGTCATTAAAAAGAGCTTGCTCATTTTTATACGAATTTCTTATAGTATTATTAAAAGAAGTTAAAGATGATTTAATTATTTTTGTTTGTTGATTAGCTAGAGAGAGAAGAGATTCTTCGTTTTTTGTAAATTTATCTATTTTATCATTAAAATATTTCTTGTCGTCGCTATCTAAAGAACCGAATAGGGTTTTCGAGATTTTACCAATGACGTTTATTAAACCGCGTTTAATTCGTATAGGATCTTCATGTGCCACAAGGCTAAGTAAATCAAGGCGTTTTGTTTTTATAAATGATATCGATGGTTTTATAATTTGAAAGAACTGTTCACATTGGTTATTCGTTGTGCAGTAAGCTCAGGCTTCAACGACATCGTACAGTTTATAAACTAAATTTAATCTATAATAGAAATTATCTAGATCGACGTATGTAATTAAATTCCAAAATTTTGAATATACTCTAACCTCTCCGCATGACTCAAAATATATTCCAGGAGCATTGTCAAACTTTGTATCCAAAAATTGGTCAGCACAAATGACAAATATGGGTAATTATCGTATCGACATTGGTTTTTATGGATTTTGTAAGGTTTATTATTTTGTTGGATCACCAAATTTTCCGAATCATTTAATATTTCGATTACTTGGAAGGGACCTAACCATTGACTTTCTAATTTATTTTTACTTAGCTGATTTTTTATAAGAACTTTATCCGTAACATGTATAATTTCTGTGAATGAATTTCTGTCAAATAATGTTTTAGATTTCTCTTTACTTTTGATAAGATTTTCTCTGGCTGCTTGATTTACTACTTTCAAATTTTCTCGCAATTGACTGCAATAATCTTGATAATTATAGTTCGGTTCTACTACCGAATGCTTGTACGGTAAACTCGCCTCACGACCAGAGATTAGTTCAAATGGGGTGAATTTTGTACTTGCATGAGAGGATGTGTTGTATGTAAACATAGCTAAAGGGATTAATTTATCCCAATTTTCTTGGTCTTTATCGAAATAGTTTCGCAAATATTCTACTAGAGTACGATGACTTCTTTCAAGCGCACCGTTACTCTCTGGGTGATACGGGGTGGTTCTGAGTTTTTTTCATTTTAAGAAGTTTACATCTTTCTTGGAATAGTCTACCCCACTATTAAATCCAGCTGGTCTAAGTATATATATATATATATATATATATATATATATATATATATATATATATATATATATATATATATATATATATATATTGTAACGAAGTATGTTTTTCCGATGTTAAAACCCTCGTTATTAATATGTTAAGATGTATGTTATATTATAAGTAAGCCGTAGCGGCGCGGCAGCATAGTCGACTACGGCTCTGTGGGTCGGTGGTTCGAGCCCGGCCCATGCATTTTTGTTTTTTTGGAATTGTTAAAGTCAGGTCATCGACCAAAAATACTAGTCTCTGCCGATATTTTCTGTCCGTTATCTAGTCAAAACCAAAAATCGGCTTGGATAGTATTTTTATCTTTGTTTTACTCATGTATTCACCTATACCCCGATTGATATAAAAAGGGCCTACATCTCTTATCAAAACACAGTCGATCACCGTTAGCGTAGCCTAAAGGACCGCACCGTATTTTCTCCGTATCCTCCGTATTCTCCGTTGATATTTCTATCAGACAGATGCCGCAAAACACTTGGTGAGACAAACTAACTACCGTATTTATTTGCATTACTGGGTCTAACTGTTCTCCAGGTATCTCGCCGGCGTGTCCGCCAAGAGATCACCTAGTAGTCATACTGTAGTACCTGCAGGTGTGTCCACCGAGGGTAAAACTCTGTCTAACTGTTCTCCAGGTATCTCGCCGGCGTGTCCGCCAAGAGATTACCTAGTAGTTTCTATTATAGTACCTGCAGGTGTGTCCACCGAGGGTAAACACTATTTAACTGTTCTCCAGGTGTCTTGCCGGCGTTTCCGCCAAGGGATTACCTCGTAGTTTCTTGTTATAATACCACAGGTGTTGCCACCGAAGGTAGAACTTATGTTACCTCCCTCTAGGTGTCTCATCAACGTTTTAGCATCCGCAACACCGTCTCCGATAGGGTGTATTAAGTTGTACCCTGTGTTTTTACCGAAAATAAATACCGTTTAAAAACAGAAGTTAGTCACTGATTACACGGAACCTGGACATAACCTCCACCGAGCTATCCCGGACCCGCACGCACCGTCTCCGCCCCTTCCCTTACTCCTTCCCCAAATACCGTCTCAAAGTTCTCCCCCCTCCTTCTGATTGGCGCCCGAGCAAAAATTACCGCAGCGTGCGGAAAGCCAGTAAACGCGTACGAAACGACGTTACAAATTGGCGCCCGAGCAGGGACTAATACTTTCAAGCAAGCAACATGTCTGACTCCGAAGTATCTGACACCGAACCCGAGATCGATCCACCAAAGGATACTGCTACCTCCTGGATCTACAATCTACGTAAAACCGCGCTCACCCAAGAACTTGCCAACCGTGGCTTGAGCACAACCGGCCGAGCGAACGAGCTTAGGCAACGGATGGCACAGCACCTGCGTGCTAAACCACTGCTATTGGCAACCAGCACCGAGAACCGGGCTGGTCCATCAAATGTAGACCCACCCACCAGCTATGCACCTGGCACACACGGGATGGCACCACCTACTGAGGTAGCTCTTGGCTGACCTCGCAACATCTGCGAGATGGTCCGCAAATGGAACACTTTTTTCGACGGCAAAACCGATGGCGTCACCTTCCTCGAAAGGCTGGCAGAGCTGAAAGACAGCTACGGGGTGGACGCAAACCAACTGATCGCCGCTCTACCCGAATTATTGCGGGGATCAGCACTTCTTTGGTTCCGGAACAACCGGGACCTCTGGACCAATTGGGGAGATTTTCTAATTGACTTCCGGGCCTACTATTTACCCGCGGACTACATTTTACGTCTCGAAGAATCAATAGGCAACCGAAAACAGAAAACCCACGAAACCGGGCGCGAATATCTGATCGACATACAGACACAGATTCGCCGACATGGGGGCATGTCTGAAGAACAGACACTATTCCGCGTATACAACAACCTACTACCCGAATACCGGCAATATATCAAACGGCGTGATTTCAACACAATGCGCGAGTTGATTTTGGAAATCGACAACTTCGAGCGTCTCCAGCGAGACATGAAGAGCAACCGAGCTCCACGAATTTCCACGGTGGAACCCGTTGCCCCAGTCACACCCGGATGCCGTAATCCACAAAGAAAGTTCTGTTCCAAATGTGGTCGCCGCGACGTGCTTACCCGGGACTGCTGCGGGATTACCACGGCGGGAAACGCCAACCGGACTGTCCCACATCAGGGAAGGGTCAGTTCCGCAGAGTAATCCCTGATGTCGTTCACACGCATCCCCTACCATCCGTCAAGTGTCAAGAGACAGGAGACAACCGCCTGTACATTGAAGTCCGTATCAAAGACCAGCCCATAGTAGCGCTGTTAGACACCGGGGCCACATACTCCTACATTAACTCAGAAATCGCGGACCAATACCGCAATATAGCCAACCCGCTGGAAAAAACTCCTCTAGCTCAGGCACAAATGGCTGATGGTAGCATTGTACCGATTACCGGAGCGATCACAATAGGATGCGTTATCGCCGGCATATGGAGACGAGTCAGGCTTTTGAGCCTACCGTCACTGACCACGAACATGATCCTGGGGATGGATATCATGAAATCCTTCAAAATGACAATCCACCCGTGGAAACAGCAAATCACGTTCGACCGGCCGCCTGCATTCATCGCGGCGTTACATTCCCCCGCCTCCAGAAATTGAGAACACCGGTAAAAACTCGCTCAGAGCCCGTACTCGCCAAAATCACAACCGAGGCAGAACGCCCTGACGAAGATAAATTGGCCGACCTCCTCAAACAGGAACTTCCAAAGTTTGAGGAACTGAAAGGGGTTACCCCTTTGCTAGAACACCAGATCCGCCTGAAACACAATCAACCTATCAAACAACGATACATGCCACGCAATCTGAAAATGCAGCATGTTATCAACGAAGAAGTGGATAAAATGTTGTCCGAGGGCATAATCGAACCTTCCCGAAGTCCATGGAGTTCACCGACCGTAATCGTGCGAAAGAAAGACGGAAAACCACGATTCTGTATCAACTTCCGTAAGGTAAACGAGGTCACCGAGAAGGACGCGTATCCACTGCCATACATCAACGCAATACTTGACAAACTACGAGCCGCCAAATACTTCTCAACAATCGACCTGAAAAACGGATACTGGCAGGTAGCGCTCACACCCGAGAGCCGGCCCCTCACGGCCTTCACAGTGGCGGGCCGCGGCCTCTTCCAATTTCGGGTTATGCCGTTTGGGCTACACGCTGCCCCCGCAACCTTCCAGCGGCTGCTAGACCGAATCATCGGACCAGAGATGGAACCGCATGCGTTCGCTTACCTGGACGACATCGTCGTCATCAGTAATACCATGCAAGACCATCTGAAGCACCTCCAGGAGGTTTTCCGACGACTTAAAAGCGCGAACCTACGAATAAACCCCCAAAAATGCCAATTTGGCCTTAGATCCCTCAAATACCTCGGGCACGTCATCACTAAAGATGGTATACAAACTGACCCGGAGAAAGTCGAGGCCATCACGCAGATTTCACCGCCAAGTAATGTCCGCCAGCTACGACAATTCCTCGGCGCTGCTTCATGGTATCGACGGTTTATCATCGATTTCTCGCGACAAGCGGCCCCACTTACCCAGCTGTTGCAAAAACAGAGACCCTGGAACTGGGGCACCAAACAGCAACGGGCATTCGACCAGTTAAAAAGCTGTCTTACCACAGCACCAGTACTCGCCTGTCCCGATTTCAACCAGCGATTCTATTTACAAACCGACGCATCTGATTACGGAGTAGGAGCTGCTTTGATTCAGGGTACGAATGAGAACCAGCACGTGATCGCCTACGCTAGCCGATCCCTCTCCCCCGCTGAAAAAAATTACTCCGTCATCGAAAAGGAATGTCTAGCCATTGTATGGGGCATACAAAAGATGCGGATGTATCTGGAGGGGTACCAATTTACGGTGGTCACCGACCACCAAGCGTTACGTTGGCTGAACGCCCTACGAAATCCGACCGGCCGCCTCGCCCGCTGGGCAGTATTGTTGCAACAGTACGATTTCGAAGTGGAGTATCGGAAAGGGGCATTGAACCATCTGGCCGACACCCTCAGCAGAATGCCACTCCCTACTACCGAACCACTGGCCAGCCTTGCCACCATCACCACCGGCTGCTCATGGTACGACCATAAGATAGCCGACGTAAGGGAAAAACCCCAAGATCATCCCGAATACCAAGTCATCCAGGACCAGCTGCATCGGAAATTCTGGGACCCGACCGACCTGTCCGACACCGAACCCGAACGGGCCTGGAAACGATGCGTCCCGACTGGAGACCGGCTCCAGGTCCTCACTGAATGTCATGACCGACCAGAGGCCGGGCACATGGGCATCGCCAAAACACTGGCGAGACTGACCCTACGATACTACTGGCCGGGCATGTTCCGCGACGGCACAAAATATGTACGGCGGTGCCAAAGTTGCCAGACCTACAAGGCTACACAGAACGCCATGGGTGGAACCATGGGGCCGCCGCGTATCACCAAACCCTGGGAGGTGGTGAGTACCGATATTGTGGGGCCACTACCCCGTACCGCAAGTGGCCACGAATATATCATCGCCTTCCAAGACCGCATGACCAAGTGGGTCGAGTGCAGGGCACTCCGCAAAGCTACCGCGACCACGATAACCAAAGCCCTACGGGAGCTAGTTATCTGCCGGTACGGATGTCCGAAAATCCTCATCTCGGATAATGGGACGGAATTCAACAACAACTTGGTCAGGCAGACACTAGACAGTTACCGAATCCGCCACCAGTTAACCCCGCCCTATACGCCTCAGGCCAACCCCGTCGAGCGGGTCAACCGTGAACTGAAACCGATGCTCGCGCAATATTGCGGAGACAACCATAAAACATGGGACGCTCAACTGCCAGAATTCACTCTAGCCATTAATTCCTGCCGCCACACCAGCACTGGCTATTCGCCTGCTTACTTGAATTTTGGGAGTGAACCCCTACTTCCAAACACCTACGGGCAAGTCGCCTCCGAAGATGTACAAGAAGAAGGTGTGCCAAAGCACCACCTAGAGAAGATGAGAGCTCTGAAATCAGCCCAGGACCTGGCGCGCATCAACATCGCCCGAGCGGCCACCGGGCAAGCGCATCACTACAATCTGCACAGACGAGCTGGGCAGTTCCAACCTGGGGAACTCGTCCTCCGAAGGGAGCACCCGCTCTCCATCGCAACCCGCGGAATTGCCGCCAAACTAGCACCAAGATACTCCGGTCCCTGGAACGTGAAGAACCGAGTTTCCCCTCAGGTCTACGACCTAGAGAACGGAGCAGGGAAAACACAACGGCGCATACATATTAAAGATCTGAAAAAGTACCACGACTAATCTTTGTTTTTCGCAGTACTCCGGATGGGACGTCAACCCCCACCAGGGGCACCCGGGAGCTGTCCCCCATCACTTCCCCTGAGATGAGGGAAGTCAACCGGTGGCTGCCCCAGCCCCTGCCAAAGCCAGCACCCAGGGGACCACCCCGAATGATGCCATCCTTCAAAGCGCCGCCAGTAGTGGCGTTTAAGCGGGGCCACCGACCACCCGGCGTCCGGGCCTGGAGGCCCGATCTTCCAAGGCCGTTACCACACCCAGCAGCGCCATCAGCGGCGCCGAAGAAGCGCCCCCCGACGCGGCCAGCGCCAACCAGGACGGTCGCCCAAACCCCGGCCAAGCCCGAAGCGGCCCCACCCCACCCCGGCGACCCCTTCTCAGCTGAGGGAGCGACCCGCATGGGTCCACCAGGATGTACTCGACTTAACGACGTCGCCAATCGAGTCCCCGGAGGACCGCGCTACCATTCCCCTATCCCCCCTACCCAACCGGCCGCAGAAGGCCACCACCCCGGCAGCCCCGAAGGCCGCGCCCCCGAAGGCTTACAACGCCCTCATCCCCAAAAACAAGAGGCACCGCCGAAGAGTGCGGATCCTGGTGCCCCGCGAAGACGGGGGTGTCAAATATGTAACGGTAGTGACTGGGGAGCCAAGGGGCTGAGAGACTTTTTTGTTTGTTTAAATTTGATCTTTTTGAGTTTATTTTTCTTTGGCTGTTTTTTTTGTTAAGTTTATTTTTTTATATTATAATTTTGAGGGATACATGATACTGTTTTTTGTTTTGCCGAAGTAAGAGGAGGGTGTAATGAAGTATGTTTTTCCGGTGTTAAGACCCTCGTTATTAATATGTTAAGATGTATGTTATGTTATAAGTAAGCCGTAGCGGCGCGGCAGCATAGTCGACTACGGCTCTGTGGGTCGGTGGTTCGAGCCCGGCCGATGCATTTTTGTTTTTTTGGAATTGTTAAAGTCAGGTCATCGACCAAAAATACTAGTCTCTGCCGATATTTTCTGTCCGTTATCTAGTCAAAACCAAAAATCGGCTTGGATAGTATTTTTATCTTTGTTTTACTCATGTATTCACCTATACCCCGATTGATATAAAAAGGGCCTACATCTCTTATCAAAACACAGTCGATCACCGTTAGCGTAGCCTAAAGGACCGCACCGTATTTTCTCCGTATCCTCCGTATTCTCCGTTGATATTTCTATCAGACAGATGCCGCAAAACACTTGGTGAGACAAACTAACTACCGTATTTATTTGCATTACTGGAACTAACTGTTCTCCAGGTATCTCGCCGGCGTGTCCGCCAAGAGATCACCTAGTAGTCTTACTGTAGTACCTGCAGATGTGTCCACCGAGGGTAAAACTCTGTCTAACTGTTCTCCAGGTATCTCGCCGGCGTGTCCGCCAAGAGATTACCTAGTAGTTTCTATTATAGTACCTGCAGGTGTGTCCACCGAGGGTAAAACTCTGTCCATCTGTTCTCCAGGTATCCTGCCGGCGTGTCCGCCAAGGGATCACCTAGTAGTTTCTTATTATAGTACCTGCAGGTGTGTCCACCGAGGGTAACCACTGTGTAACTGTTCTCCAGGTATCCTGCCGGCGTGTCCGCCAAGGGATTACCTAGTAGTTTCTTATTATAGTACCTGCAGGTGTGTCCACCGAAGGTAACCACTGTGTAACTGTTCTCCAGGTATCCTTCCGGCGTGTCCGCCAAGGGATTACCTAGTAGTTTCTTATTATAGTACCTGCAGGTGTGTCCACCGAGGGTAACCACTGTGTAACTGTTCTCCAGGTATCCTGCCGGCGTGTCCGCCAAAGGATTACCTAGTAGTTTCTTATTATAGTACCTGCAGGTGTGTCCACCGAGGGTAAACACTATTTAACTGTTCTCCAGGTGTCTTGCCGGCGTTTCCGCCAAGGGATTACCTCGTAGTTTCTTGTTATAATACCACAGGTGTTGCCACCGAAGGTAGAACTTATGTTACCTCCCTCTAGGTGTCTCATCAACGTTTTAGCATCCGCAACACCGTCTCCGATAGGGTGTATTAAGTTGTACCCTGTGTTTTTACCGAAAATAAATACCGTTTAAAAACAGAAGTTAGTCACTGATTACACGGAACCTGGACATAACCTCCACCGAGCTATCCCGGACCCGCACGCACCGTCTCCGCCCCTTCCCTTACTCCTTCCCCAAATACCGTCTCAAAGTTCTCCCCCCTCCTTCTGATTGGCGCCCGAGCAAAAATTACCGCAGCGTGCGGAAAGCCAGTAAACGCGTACGAAACGACGTTACAATATATATATATATATATATATATATATATATATATATATATATATATATATATATATATACATATATAGCTCTCTGTCGTCTTCGAGCCGTTGTGGATAACACACGTTATCTTTAAATTCATTTTTGGTGCACGTGTAGCGAAATTCTTGCTTAATGTGGAGACACAAATTAGTCCATATTACTGCGTTCGTTCAGTTAAGTATTTACTCTATTTAATTTCTCGATTGAGAACGTTTTGGTAAAACACGTGCTCCTTTTTTTTGCGGCACAGCAAGGTCACTCGCTATCTGAGTGATCTGGTTATTTAATTTCTGTACCCCTTTGAAATGTAACATTTATAGTAATTTCTGTTTAGCATTATTATTAACCACGTTATCCGTGTGGTTAAGGTTTATTTCGTTTATCTACTCAATTTTGGAAATTTAGCACTTTAAGTAATTCTGCATACATTTATGTGTATTTATATATCCGCGTAATTATTATTGATTTAGCGGCAATTTTGTATTTCATGCTGTTCTTATGTACACTCTCAAATCCGTCCGTTAATGTTGCGACCCCGTGGTACCCATAACTTTCTTGTTGATATCACTTACGTTATATACGGGAATATTGTAAGTAGACTTCATTTAGATAGTAGAACCGATCAGTTGGTCGATGTTAAGTTAGGGTTTGGTTTGAGCGTAACATGAATGGATGTAAATCACTAGTTAGTAAACTATTATTACTGATTCCCTTCATTTGTGTTATCATTTTGGTCGCATCATATACTTTCATCTGCTCCGATGTTTAACCTGTAATATGTTCAAGGGTAATTCACCACCAACTATCTTTGGTAATACGAAGATATCGGTACGAGTCACGTCAAGGCTCAGACCCTGGCGAAGGGGTTGTAAGCGAGAGAACCAGGAAGGAACCGCTTCCGTATTTATACTTTTGGAGTAACGGATGAACACCATCCAATCCCAGTTACGGACGCAGGAGGACTTTGAGAGCTTTGTATCATTTCTTTGTATTTGTTTTAAGAGTCAAAATTAATTTGTTCAATGTTATTAACTCGCAATTTGTAACTTCATTTATTTGATTAACTTAACTTCCTTTAAACTATCTGCATCAATTATATTAAATTGTGGCCTATTTCTAATCGTCCTGTAATTCAACGCAGGATTATTACTATCGTTGGGTAAATCGACTACCAAGCGAGTCACCTGGGGCGAGGGCAAGCGGACGGAACAACTTCTCTACCGGATCCAAGGCGTCCTGCCGTTGGTAGGGCTGGCGCCCAAAACAAATCAACCTTGGACTACCGCTAGCCGCCACACCAACTTATCCGCCGGCCCGTTGGAACATCGCTCCCACGGACTGAGTATCACCATTCTTTCTTTTCTTTTTATTGTATTTAACTTCACCATAACGTCCACGTAACTTTAAAATGTATTAGGCATTAGAGTGTATGGCCACGCGCCCAGTTAAGGCATTTTTATTTCTCTTTATGTATAAACATTGTCGAGTTGAACTGAACCGTGTTTAATGTAAGTACCACACCTCAGCTAGTAGCTCGCAACCCCTCCCTTCTCCATTGAGTTAGCTTGGCTCACATCCCTTTATGCCGCGGTATCGTCAAAAATACCGTGACAATATATATATATATATATATATATATATATATATATATATATATATATATATATATATATATATATTGTTGTGCCCCTGTAATAGGTTAAAAGTTTATTTGGTGAAATTAAGTTGGTTGTTTATTAAATTAAAATGTATGTTACTGCTACAACGACAGCGAACTCTTGTGTGATACAGGATGTTAGATGGTTCCCGTTGACACGGCGGTGTCAAATAAAAGAATTATGTTACCTTATGGGCACAAAAGTAGACACGTGTAACACCTCCTGCCTTAAAATAGGGGATGACACCTCTTCTTAATTAATTCTGGTGTCGGCGCTTATAGGTAGCTGACGGGTGCTCAAATTTGAGGTTGATGCTATTATTAAATCGATTTCTGATTTATTAAGATTTGAGAGTTCGGTATCCTTTTGAATTTTATTATTAGTATTAGTACGTTTTCCTTTATTTAACAATGAAGATATTTTTCTAACAAACAGATACAGAATAGTACACAATATAACAGTTACAATGATATAAATAGTTATAGAATTGGAGTTTACATTTTCATGATTTTAAAATTGTTTCTTAACATCGTTGTACATTATTTCCATATCACTAATACTTTCACCAATGTTTTCTAATTCATCAAAATTATTTACTAATAGACCACGATTAGATGATTTACCCTTAATTACAATTAGATCTTTTATAGCCATAACCATTACTGAATTGTATTTATGATTACATGATTATTCCATTTCAATTATATAAGCTTTACAATAATCAGATATTTTAAATATCCCAGTTCCTGGCTGCATTTTATGTTTAATTACATTTTGGTATTGACATTTAATTTGAGTTACCATTGATTTATTTTTCTTAAGGGATGCCAAATATTTTGCTTAATGCTGATAATTTTTGTATTATAAGACCTTGGAATGGAATTTTCAAAATTGTACATTTCTATTTCACAGTTTTCATATAAGTGTGAGAGATACAATGGTTTGTTTAATGGACAGATATTAAAATTTTGATTTCTTTTGCATTTATTAAAATCTTTTTCTTTTAGTAGAGTGTTTGTTATCTTCGATTTAAGATAAATTCATTTTTTTTATATGTTATATATGTTACCAGTTCAACAGTGTATGTTTTATCATGGTATTGATGACGTTATTGGACGGCGATCAGGGGCAATAATCCCTGTTAGCTAGGTACTAATAATTAATATTTTGGAGTTTGATTTCCCTTTTTGGCTTCTATTTGTTTTTAATTTTGGTCACGACGCGTTTCGATCGCTAGATCATTATCGAATGACAAGGTTATGATAATTTAGTTGTGCTTATATAGTGGTGGTTGGGATTTATTTCTGGGAATTTGTGTAATGGCTTGGAACAGGGAGTCTGATATACTGTTAGTTTGGACGTTGATGATTTTGTTGTTTAATTTTTCTTTATATATTTCTAAATTTTCCATTATGTTTAATCTATTGCTTTTATTATGTTGTTTAATGATTTTCATTGTTTCTTCTATGTTCCCTCCTATATGGTTGTTGTTGAAGAGATGTGTTGCGTAATTGGAGTCGGTTTTGAGATTTTTAAATGAGTTTATGTGTTCCTTATATCGATCTTTAAATTTTCTTCCAGTTTGTCCTATGTATTTTTGGTTGCATGTTTTGCACTCGAGTGTGTAAACTCCGCTTTGGTCGTATAAGTTTTTGTTTTCAATGCTTGATTTTAATTGGTTTTTTAGACTGTTGGATGTTTTATAGGCTATTTTTATGTTTTGGTTTTTAAATAATTTTGTTAAGTAGTGTGTTAGTTTTCCTATGTAAGTGAAGGTTGTCCAAGTTTTGTTTTCGTCTTTATTTTCTGGTTTATGAGGTTGTTTTAGTTTGTTTTTTATGTTGTTATGTATTATATTAACTGTGTTTCGGTTATAACCATTGCTGGTTGCTATTTGGTAAATGGTATTAAGTTCTTGTTTATAGTTTGCTTTGTTTAGCGGTATGGTTTCTAGTCGGTGTATTAAGCTTCTTAAGGCTGCCAATTTGTGTTGTTTAGGGTGTTCGGATTGCGCGTGGATTATATTGTCTGTTGTGGTGGGTTTTCGGTATATATTGTAGGTTAATCTGTTATTAGATTTTATTATGGTTATGTCCAGGTAATTTATTTTGTTATTATTTTCTTCTTCTAGGGTAAATTTTATTTTAGGGTGTACGTTGTTTATATATGTCAAGATGTCGTTTATATTATTATGTTCTGTTATGCATAAGATATCATCAACGTATCTTATCCATTTTTTAATTTTAAATTTGTTTTTTATGCTGTGCATTAATTCATCCTCCATGTTCTGTAGGAAGATTTCGGATAATATGCCTGATAGTGGACTTCCCATGGCTAGGCCGTCGTTTTGTTGGTAATATTGGTTGTTGAATTTGAAGTAATTTTGGTGTAATATTGTTTTTAGTATATCGATGACTTGTTTTAGGTATGAATCTTCGTATCCATTTTTAAGAAGTGTAGCTTCTATTATATTTAACGTGTCCTTAATTGGAACGTTAGTGTATAGATTAGTTATGTCAAAGGATATAATCTTCGTTTTTGGTGTTATTTTTATTTGTTGTGTTTCTGTTATTAGTTCGTTGTTGTTCTTGATGGTGTATTTATTTTTGAGGTTTAAGTTGGATTTTAATATGTGGGCCATGGTTTTGGATATTTTGTACGTTGGTGCTGTTTTGAAGTTTATAAGTGGTCGTATTGGAATTTCTGGTTTATGTATTTTAGGTAATGCTTTTAGTATTGGTGCTTGAGGGTTCATATTAGTTTGTGAGTATATTTTATTCTTGTCTATTATGAGTGGTGAATTTTTGATTGTTTGTTTGAGTAATATTTGATATTTATTAGTTGGATCTGTTTTTAGTTTTGTGCAGTTGTTTTTGTTTATAAATTCTTCAGTTTTCTTGATGTAATCATCTTTGTTTATTATGACAATTGTGTTACCTTTATCAGCTTTTGTAATTATCGCGTTATTATTTGTGAGTTTAGTGTTTATTGATTTTAATAATATTTTCTGGTTGTTTAATTTTTCATTTCGGTTATTGTTTGCTTCGTGTTTTATTATTTTTTCAATTTGTATAGCTGCTAAATGGCGTGTTCTTTCTTGTATTTCTTCTGGTAATTTTTGTATTGCTTCTTCACTGTCTATTATTAAATTCTCTATGTTTTGTTTTTTATTGTTAGGTATGTTATGTTTTAATCCTTTGTTTAACAGTTCAATTTCTTCGTTGGTGAATGTGGTAGATGTTAAGTTTTCTATTCTGTTGTAAAATTTGATTATGGTATCAAGTTTTTTATGGTTGTTTATTTGTGTTGTTTTTAGTCTATCAAGTTTTTTATTTAATGTTTTGTATTTTATTAGCATTTGTTTGTGTATTTTTTCTTTAATAATATCTTCTAAATTTAACCATGTGTAGACGTTGTATTGATTCACTATTTTAAGGTGTAGTTTATATAGGTCTACACATGGTTAAATTTAGAAGATATTATTAAAGAAAAAATACACAAACAAATGCTAATAAAATACAAAACATTAAATAAAAAACTTGATAGACTAAAAACAACACAAATAAACAACCATAAAAAACTTGATACCATAATCAAATTTTACAACAGAATAGAAAACTTAACATCTACCACATTCACCAACGAAGAAATTGAACTGTTAAACAAAGGATTAAAACATAACATACCTAACAATAAAAAACAAAACATAGAGAATTTAATAATAGACAGTGAAGAAGCAATACAAAAATTACCAGAAGAAATACAAGAAAGAACACGCCATTTAGCAGCTATACAAATTGAAAAAATAATAAAACACGAAGCAAACAATAACCGATATGAAAAATTAAACAACCAGAAAATATTATTAAAATCAATAAACACTAAACTCACAAATAATAACGCGATAATTACAAAAGCTGATAAAGGTAACACAATTGTCATAATAAACAAAGATGATTACATCAAGAAAACTGAAGAATTTATAAACAAAAACAACTGCACAAAACTAAAAACAGATCCAACTAATAAATATCAAATATTACTCAAACAAACAATCAAAAATTCACCACTCATAATAGACAAGAATAAAATATACTCACAAACTAATATGAACCCTCAAGCACCAATACTAAAAGCATTACCTAAAATACATAAACCAGAAATTCCAATACGACCACTTATAAACTTCAAAACAGCACCAACGTACAAAATATCCAAAACCATGGCCCACATATTAAAATCCAACTTAAACCTCAAAAATAAATACACCATCAAGAACAACAACGAACTAATAACAGAAACACAACAAATAAAAATAACACCAAAAACGAAGATTATATCCTTTGACATAACTAATCTATACACTAACGTTCCAATTAAGGACACGTTAAATATAATAGAAGCTACACTTCTTAAAAATGGATACGAAGATTCATACCTAAAACAAGTCATCGATATACTAAAAACAATATTACACCAAAATTACTTCAAATTCAACAACCAATATTACCAACAAAACGACGGCCTAGCCATGGGAAGTCCACTATCAGGCATATTATCCGAAATCTTCCTACAGAACATGGAGGATGAATTAATGCACAGCATAAAAAACAAATTTAAAATTAAAAAATGGATAAGATACGTTGATGATATCTTATGCATAACAGAACATAATAATATAAACGACATCTTGACATATATAAACAACGTACACCCTAAAATAAAATTTACCCTAGAAGAAGAAAATAATAACAAAATAAATTACCTGGACATAACCATAATAAAATCTAATAACAGATTAACCTACAATATATACCGAAAACCCACCACAACAGACAATATAATCCACGCGCAATCCGAACACCCTAAACAACACAAATTGGCAGCCTTAAGAAGCTTAATACACCGACTAGAAACCATACCGCTAAACAAAGCAAACTATAAACAAGAACTTAATACCATTTACCAAATAGCAACCAGCAATGGTTATAACCGAAACACAGTTAATATAATACATAACAACATAAAAAACAAACTAAAACAACCTCATAAACCAGAAAATAAAGACGAAAACAAAACTTGGATAACCTTCACTTACATAGGAAAACTAACACACTACTTAACAAAATTATTTAAAAACCAAAACATAAAAATAGCCTATAAAACATCCAACAGTCTAAAAAACCAATTAAAATCAAGCATTGAAAACAAAAACTTATACGACCAAAGCGGAGTTTACACACTCGAGTGCAAAACATGCAACCAAAAATACATAGGACAAACTGGAAGAAAATTTAAAGATCGATATAAGGAACACATAAACTCATTTAAAAATCTCAAAACCGACTCCAATTACGCAACACATCTCTTCAACAACAACCATATAGGAGGGAACATAGAAGAAACAATGAAAATCATTAAACAACATAATAAAAGCAATAGATTAAACATAATGGAAAATTTAGAAATATATAAAGAAAAATTAAACAACAAAATCATCAACGTCCAAACTAACAGTATATCAGACTCCCTGTTCCAAGCCATTACACAAATTCCCAGAAATAAATCCCAACCACCACTATATAAGCACAACTAAATTATCATAACCTTGTCATTCGATAATGATCTAGCGATCGAAACGCGTCGTGACCAAAATTAAAAACAAATAGAAGCCAAAAAGGGAAATCAAACTCCAAAATATTAATTATCTAATTATGGACTTCGGACAAAATATAAACACATTTAGGTACTAATAGTTTATGTGTTGTCACTATCACTTCTTGTGGTAACCGTTTTCTTAGTCTTGTTTTTTTTAGAACGTTTTCCTAGGCTGTAGTATTCTGCACTAGTGCAGGCAGGCAGTTTTTCGAGAAAGTTCTTTGCTGTTTTCGTGATTTGTTGGCTGATTGTATTTATACCTAGTTCCCGATGTAATTGTGAGTTACGAATAAACCAGGGGGCATTCACAGCTATTCTGAGTACTTTGTTCTGGAAGCTCTGTATTTTTTTTATGTGAGTCTTTGTAGCTGTTCCCCAAATTGGGCATGCATACATCAGAATAGGACGTAGAATGGAGGTGTAAATTAGTTTTGTACATTCTGTACGTAAGGATGATTTCCTATTTATAATGGAGTAAAGCATGCCTAGTCGCTTATTTGCTTCTAGTATTTTGTTTCGTATGTGTGCGCTCCAGGTGAGGCGTCGATCTAGGTGAATTCCTAGGTATTTTACGGTTTGATCTCCAGGGTTCCATGGTATATTGATGTTATTGATATTAATGTTTGTTGGATCTCGTTGTATTTTTAGACTAAAGATTTTTGCTTCGCATTTCGTTGGTTTTAGGCCAGGATGAGAGTATATCTATTGCCGATTGTGTGTTGTTTCTTGCTGTGTCTGCCGATGGGTGCTGTGACAAGATTGCCGTATCGTCTGCAAACATTGCGAGAGTAGTGTCTTCGAAGGTGGGTATGTCACACTAGAAGCAAATAAGCGACTAGGCATGCTTTACTCCATTATAAATAGGAAATCATCCTTACGTACAGAATGTACAAAACTAATTTACACCTCCATTCTACGTCCTATTCTGATGTATGCATGCCCAATTTGGGGAACAGCTACAAAGACTCACATAAAAAAAATACAGAGCTTCCAGAACAAAGTACTCAGAATAGCTGTGAATGCCCCCTGGTTTATTCGTAACTCACAATTACATCGGGAACTAGGTATAAATACAATCAGCCAACAAATCACGAAAACAGCAAAGAACTTTCTCGAAAAACTGCCTGCCTGCACTAGTGCAGAATACTACAGCCTAGGAAAACGTTCTAAAAAAAACAAGACTAAGAAAACGGTTACCACAAGAAGTGATAGTGACAACACATAAACTATTAGTACCTAGCTAACAGGGATTATTGCCCCTGATCGCCGTCCAATAACGTCATCAATACCATGATAAAACATACACTGTTGAACTGGTAACATATATAACATATAAAAAAAATGAATTTATCTTAAATCGAAGATAACAAACACTCTACTAAAAGAAAAAGATTTTAATAAATGCAAAAGAAATCAAAATTTTAATATCTGTCCATTAAACAAACCATTGTATCTCTCACACTTATATGAAAACTGTGAAATAGAAATGTACAATTTTGAAAATTCCATTCCAAGGTCTTATAATACAAAAATTATCAGCATTAAGCAAAATATTTGGCATCCCTTAAGAAAAATAAATCAATGGTAACTCAAATTAAATGTCAATACCAAAATGTAATTAAACATAAAATGCAGCCAGGAACTGGGATATTTAAAATATCTGATTATTGTAAAGCTTATATAATTGAAATGGAATAATCATGTAATCATAAATACAATTCAGTAATGGTTATGGCTATAAAAGATCTAATTGTAATTAAGGGTAAATCATCTAATCGTGGTCTATTAGTAAATAATTTTGATGAATTAGAAAACATTGGTGAAAGTATTAGTGATATGGAAATAATGTACAACGATGTTAAGAAACAATTTTAAAATCATGAAAATGTAAACTCCAATTCTATAACTATTTATATCATTGTAACTGTTATATTGTGTACTATTCTGTATCTGTTTGTTAGAAAAATATCTTCATTGTTAAATAAAGGAAAACGTACTAATACTAATAATAAAATTCAAAAGGATACCGAACTCTCAAATCTTAATAAATCAGAAATCGATTTAATAATAGCATCAACCTCAAATTTGAGCACCCGTCAGCTACCTATAAGCGCCGACACCAGAATTAATTAAGAAGAGGTGTCATCCCCTATTTTAAGGCAGGAGGTGTTACACGTGTCTACTTTTGTGCCCATAAGGTAACATAATTCTTTTATTTGACACCGCCGTGTCAACGGGAACCATCTAACATCCTGTATCACACAAGAGTTCGCTGTCGTTGTAGCAGTAACATACATTTTAATTTAATAAACAACCAACTTAATTTCACCAAATAAACTTTTAACCTATTACAGGGGCACAACAATATATATATATATATATATATATATATATATATATATATATATATATATATATATATATTGTCACGGTATTTTTGACGATACCGCGGCATAAAGGGATGTGAGCCAAGCTAACTCAATGGAGAAGGGAGGGGTTGCGAGCTACTAGCTGAGGTGTGGTACTTACATTAAACACGGTTCAGTTCAACTCGACAATGTTTATACATAAAGAGAAATAAAAATGCCTTAACTGGGCGCGTGGCCATACACTCTAATGCCTAATACATTTTAAAGTTACGTGGACGTTATGGTGAAGTTAAATACAATAAAAAGAAAAGAAAGAATGGTGATACTCAGTCCGTGGGAGCGATGTTCCAACGGGCCGGCGGATAAGTTGGTGTGGCGGCTAGCGGTAGTCCAAGGTTGATTTGTTTTGGGCGCCAGCCCTACCAACGGCAGGACGCCTTGGATCCGGTAGAGAAGTTGTTCCGTCCGCTTGCCCTCGCCCCAGGTGACTCGCTTGGTAGTCGATTTACCCAACGATAGTAATAATCCTGCGTTGAATTACAGGACGATTAGAAATAGGCCACAATTTAATATAATTGATGCAGATAGTTTAAAGGAAGTTAAGTTAATCAAATAAATGAAGTTACAAATTGCGAGTTAATAACATTGAACAAATTAATTTTGACTCTTAAAACAAATACAAAGAAATGATACAAAGCTCTCAAAGTCCTCCTGCGTCCGTAACTGGGATTGGATGGTGTTCATCCGTTACTCCAAAAGTATAAATACGGAAGCGGTTCCTTCCTGGTTCTCTCGCTTACAACCCCTTCGCCAGGGTCTGAGCCTTGACGTGACTCGTACCGATATCTTCGTAATACCAAAGATAGTTGGTGGTGAATTACCCTTGAACATATTACAGGTTAAACATCGGAGCAGATGAAAGTATATGATGCGACCAAAATGATAACACAAATGAAGGGAATCAGTAATAATAGTTTACTAACTAGTGATTTACATCCATTCATGTTACGCTCAAACCAAACCCTAACTTAACATCGACCAACTGATCGGTTCTACTATCTAAATGAAGTCTACTTACAATATTCCCGTATATAACGTAAGTGATATCAACAAGAAAGTTATGGGTACCACGGGGTCGCAACATTAACGGACGGATTTGAGAGTGTACATAAGAACAGCATGAAATACAAAATTGCCGCTAAATCAATAATAATTACGCGGATATATAAATACACATAAATGTATGCAGAATTACTTAAAGTGCTAAATTTCCAAAATTGAGTAGATAAACGAAATAAACCTTAACCACACGGTTAACGTGGTTAATAATAATGTTAAACAGAAATTACTATAAATGTTACATTTCAAAGGGGTACAGGAATTAAATAACCATATCACTCAGATAGCGAGTGACCTTGCTGTGCCGCAAAAAAAGGAGCACGTGTTTTACCAAAACGTTCTCAATCGAGAAATTAAATAGAGTAAATACTTAACTGAACGAACGCAGTAATATGGACTAATTTGTGTCTCCACATTAAGCAAGAATTTCGCTACACTTGCACCAAAAATGAATTTAAAGATAACGTGTGTTATCCACAACGGCTCGAAGACGACAGAGAGCTATATATGTATAGATATATATATATATATATATATATATATATATATATATATATATATATATATATATATATATACTTAGACCAGCTGGATTTAATAGTGGGGTTAGTCAATAATTTTTGCAAGCATAGCCACTATCGCCCAGCAAAAAATTATTTCCATACAGTCCCATTTCAAATTCTGCAGGAAGAGGAGAATCATTGAAGATGCTATCATGTACTGATCCTGGCCATCGAGCTATTATATGCAACAAATTTAAATCAGCATCACAAATTGCCTGAACATTGAGACTGAAGTATTGTTTCCGATTGCGGAATAACTCCGCTCTATTGCCGCCGGAAGACTGTATTTTTACATGGGTGCAGTCCACGGCTCCTACAACTCGAGGAAAACCAGCTATGTTGTAGAAGCCTGCTTTAATACGTGCAAGTTCAGCTTCTGAAGTTGGCAACTTTATATATTCTCTCGATAATCCAGAGATCTGTCGGGTCACTCTTTTTATAATTCGAGATACAGTTGATTTGTGTACATGTATGTGGTCGCCTATCACATTTTGGAATGTTCCCGTGGCATAAAAGCGTAGGCAGATTAAAATTTGTAGTGTACTGTTAATCGATTTGTTTCTACCAGTTAATGGTTGAATTCATGCACCAAATGAATGTATTAAATTATTAACAGTATTTTTTGATAATCTGTGCCTAAGCTTAAAGTCGTGATCGTCAAAAGTTTCGAAAGAATTTTCTCGTAACATTCGTACTCTGTGTAGTGGTTCATCTTCAATATCGGAAAGATCTGACAGGTCAGATTCCATTTTAAAGAATAAATTTCTTACTTGAAACGGAAATTCGATTGTTGAAAACTTTACTTAACCCTTTAAGCCTGAAATATTAACTAAACTTACATTAGTATTACGTAGTCTTGAAATAAATCCACAACACTCGAACAAAATTTGATTTAAAACTCAAATTTTAAATTGATTAGTTAATAATTGAACTACTAGCTTCAATTAAAAATAATTATTTGTTAACTGTCAATGAAGTCTTAATTATTCTTTGTGCAACCCAAAATAGTGTTAATAAGCCGTTAATGGTTCATTAATTTTGACATTTGTTACAATTTGATTAAAGATTAATTGTCCGTTAACGGCTTATTAATTGTAAATTAAAAATTAGATGGACTGCTAAAGGTTTGTTAATAAATAATTAATTTTAATTTGCTTTTCTGCAACCGGGTATTAGACTATTGAATAATTAATCAAAAATTATGCATCAACATACAATTTGCTTGTCCTGGAAATTCCACTACTAATTATATGTATTCCTACGGTATTCCCTTATTTTGAATTCCAAGAACCCAAAAGTACCGTATAAATTTAGCGTTTCTACCTTAAACAAAATGTATAAATTTTAGGGTTTTCTCGCATTCAAATATTTGTACTACTATCGGAGATGATAAATTGTTCAATTTGAAATTACGATTAGTGAAGTTTTATACAACAAGTTTCCTATTTGGTAAGTAATAACATTATATTTCTATTTTTTTAAAACCTTCAATTAATTTCGCAATGTATATTAAGAAGTTGTTGTGGTGTAATTTTTGCGGACAAACTCAAATTTTCATCGTGTTGAATATAGCTGCAATCACATATCCCTTCATGTTGAGTTTTTCAAATTAAGCTCCAAAAACAAGTCAAGACAGCATACGTCATCAAGATCTAGATATTGGAATGAATTAGAATCGAGTCCCTAGTAAGAATCAATTAGACAGGACAGTCCGCAGTTGTGTCGTCGACTGAACTGTCTAAGCGGTGGCAAACTAGGTGTTTGGCGGGCAGTTGTGACGTTAGTCAAATACCATAGTTTTATTCAGGCCCCTCCGACTCAAGCTTTTGACACTTTTAATAGTGACTGAAAATTTGTAGATGGCACTAACAATCAGTCGTGCTAGTCATGATATTCATGGCCCAACCGGTACGAATATTTTAACGCGACAATATTAAAATATAGTTGCATTATAGTTTTGTTATTTGCATTACCTAAATTTTTGAAGGATAATATTTATTTATTTTATATTGAATGACGCAATAACCATTGAACGTAAAATCAAATTAATTTCACTTTAAAGTAAAAACATACATTTTGGTGGTATTTGTAGTGGGAAATCATAGGGGTACAAAGCAATACACATAAAATTATTTCTTATATATATATATATATATATATATATATATATATATATATATATATATATATATATATTCATGTCCGTCCTTTTAGACGCTTTTTGCCAAGCCGCTGCCAATTCGGGATCTTTAGGAATCTTAAACAAACGTATTTTTTCCGGGTTACTCTTGTAACTGAACGTACACCCGATAGCGGCACAATAATTGGGCATTTTAAATATGTCGTATCTAATGCAGCTAAAGAACCTAAAGAATATGTCTAATTAGGTTATGTTTGTTCCGCTTTTCGATCACTATTGGTTGTCAGAGCCATCTACAATTTTCTAGTCAGCGAGCAAATCTCGTCAACAATAGAATTGTGGTCGAGTCGGAGGGGCCTGGTTTTACCACAGAAACCCAAGTCTACTGGCCGGTAGTTGTGTCGTCGGTCGATTGATCTGGTGGTTGACCGAAGTGCTACTTCACTGGCCGGCAGTTGTGTCGTCGGCCCAGTGTCGTATACCGCTTGCGATACGCCTAGCGTTTTCCGCTAAGCCTTTGTCACTGGCCGGCAGTAGTGTCGTCGGCTAGTTGTAATTGATTTAACCCTTTTGTACTTATTAACTTTGTTCTTTTTCTAGGGCCATTATTAATTTAATACTTTTCTTTACTAGTATTTGTAAATCTGTTTGTTTTCATATTTCTCATTGTAACTGTATTATTAACATTAAAATAAAAACATTATTGCGTTATTTGAATCGAAGTTATCTCGTTGTTATTTTTCAAGACCTCTGGAAATAGATTTTCTTCACTGAGCACCGGGGCAAATACACCGATTATTGGCGCCCGAAAGCAAAAACCGAATTAAGCGTCACAATATATATATATATATATATATATATATATATATATATATATATATATATATATATATATATATATATATATATATATATATATATATATATATATCAATATATATATATATATATATATATATATATATATATATATATATATATAAAATTTAATATTTAGTATACGAACATAGCAAAATTATGCACGTGTCTCAGCAGGTGTCCGAATTGACTACGAGACAGATCAGGGGCAGAGTAGATAAAATTTGGGTGGCGCATTTACGGGTATGCAGGTATGCGTGTGTGCGTGAGTACAAACTGTCCTTGGATCTTTTTCATAGTATACTGTATTATAACAACGTTATTCAAACGCAAACAGGTTTGAATATTTTTCATAGTATCATGTATTATAACAAAACTGATAATCAAAAACAAAAGATTTTGTTTGAAAACACAAAATTCAAATACAAACTTATTCCGACCCTGAACAAGTGAAAATTTTAAGCCTTAATTTTCTTATGTCCTTTGTAAAACGATTCGTATTAGTGGTACGTCTCTATATGCCTGCGTTTTCAGACCGCGTCACTAAGATAAGGGTCTAATCGGGACACAGCGGGTTGTCACTTGTAATACTATAAGTTTTGTCGATTATCTTTGACGATTTTTATACAAGATGTATATGTCGAGGGGGGTGCTGACACCGTTTGGCGAACTCCTTCGTCTTTTCAACAATCACACAAATAGTCAAACACAATTCTCTGTTTATTTATAACACACAAAACAGTATAATAAAATTAACAAATAATAAAATAATGAACACTAATAACTAATACAAAATGATGATGATTAAAAACAATTGAAACGTAGGTGATCTCGGGATGCTTGACCTGCTCGATCTCTGCCTTTTTCTCCATATCGAAGTCAGCCTATCCCCTCCTGATTTCACCCAAACGCCGATTATGCAAAACAAATAATCATTGTTTCAAATTCTTACGCGCTGCGACATATATATTCCTCAAAAAATCTGAATTCCGTTGATCGTCGTCTTCGAGAAAAAGGAACATTTGTGTTGGAGACTGTCAATAGAGGTAGACCTAGAACTACCTTAACACCTGATGTTGAAGAATAAAAATGGGATCTTGTTGCCGCGTATCCTAGTGTAAGCACTAGAGGCGTAAGTAATACGTTAAAAATTTCACACTCATTAGTATGGGGTGTCCTGAATGAGCAACTCCTGCATCCTTATCACCTTCAACGCGTGCAAGGTCTGTCTGCGAATTATTACGTCCCAAGATATGATTTTTCCCAATGGTTAGCACAGAAAATTGCTATAAATCCTAATTTTTTGAATTTGTTGCTTTTTACTGATGAAGCCGGTTTTAATAGAAATGGAATAGACCACTTCCATAACAACTATCTATGGACAGAAAAAAATCCTCATGGATTTATACAAAGCAGATATCAACAGCATTTCAGTGTCAATGCATGGGTTGGTATTGTAGGCGATGAGATGTCAGGACCTTATTTTTTGCTTAACCGAATAACGGGAAATTTGTATTTACATTTTCTGGAAAATAATTTACCAAATTTATTGGAGAATGTTGCACTATTCACACGGCATCATATGTGGTTTATGCACAACGGCGCGCCTACACATTTTAGTCTCCAAGTAAGACAATATCTTCAAAATTTATTTCGTGATCGGTGGATGGGCAGAGGTGATCCAACTACTTGACCTCCACGTTAAACTAGACTTGAATCCGCTTGATTTTTATGTTTGGGGTCATTTAAAGAGCTAAGTTTATTCGACGCCGATTAATAACGTAGAGGATTTGCGACAAAGAATCATATACTGTTGCAAAAGTATAAAACAAAAACCAGGAATGTTTAAACGTGTTCGACAATCCATGAGAAGACGTCTAGAATATTGCATGCAAGTTCAAGGGGGACCTTTCGAACAACTATTGTAATTTTGAGAGTAAAAAACATTACTAAAAATAAAATAAAAAATTCGACCAAAGGGTGTTTTATTCCGAAATGGTTCGTTTCCGGACATGGGTATATAAGGATTATTTTTTTGTTTTGGTTTAATATATTTTCCAAATTTGGTCCCCTATTTTTCGAACAGCCTGTACATATATATATATATATATATATATATATATATATATATATATATATATATATATATATATATATATAGGGTAAGGTTGCTCAAGTCGTAGCACTGCTTAAATCGTACCACTCGAGTTCTGAACGAACTGCGCAGACAACCGCGCATACAACCAAAAAGAAATATATATCTGAGTCAACCAAAAGTGTCATTTTCTGCTATAAAAGTGGTTTGTTATAAATCCTCTCATCAAGTTAGTTTATTTCAATTTTTTTAGAATTTTCTGCATATGTTTGGAAGTTAATATTGCAAGTTAATTATTGATAAAATTATGTTTCTTATTAAATATAAATTCAGAAGAATATATATAATCGTTTGGTCGAAACGAGATTGTATTATTTAATTCAATATTTGATTATGTTCATTTTTAATGTTAACTTGTGCCATGTCTTAAGTCGTACCCATATGAGATTCCTATATCGTACTGTAATGAAATTGTGCCATGTCTTAAGTCGTACCCATATGAGATTCCTATATCGTACTGTAATGAAAATGTAAAAATGCGACAAATAAAAGAAATGCAGTAATTAATAAAAAGGAATGGTATTAAAAATTAAAAAGATGAAAAGTAATTGGTTTTGTTTTATTTGTGGAGTAGATCGAGAGGAAACATGATAAATTGCTTGAAATGAAAATTATGTGCTCACGATTTATGCGCTGGAGTTGATAAAAGAACAAAAAAATATATATATATGTGATGTTTGATTATATATCTAACTTTTTAAAGATTTAGTTAATTTTACCTGAAAGAATATAGATTTTTTATTTTCGTTATAATAAATAACTACAGTATTAGTGCAGGTAGTGAACAACACATTTTATCTTTATTTATTTGATAAATCCTAGGTTTTATACGCTTTTTCTCTTAAGGGGTACGACTTGAGCAACAGTACCCTATATATATATATATATATATATATATATATATATATATATATATATATATATATATATTTATATATATAAACATATACATATATATATATATATATATATATATATATATATATATATATATATATATATACATATAAAAATGCTGAGTCTAGAGTTAGTTATATATATTATATTAGTTAGATATATTTATATATATATATATATATATATATATATATATATATATATATATATATATATATATATATATATATATATAAACATATATATATATATATATATATATATATATATATATATATATATATATATATATACATATAAAAATGCTGAGTCTAGAGTTAGTTATATATATTATATTAGTTAGATATATTTATATATATATATATATATAAACATATACATATATATATATATATATATATATATATATATATATATATTTATATATATATATATATATATATATATATTTATATATATATATATATATATATATATATATATATATATAAACATATACATATATATATATATATATATATATATATATATATATATATATATATACATATAAAAATGCTGAGTCTAGAGTTAGTTGTAAACTTTCCACGAGACATAATCAAGATATGTAACACCTAGATTAGACAGTTTCTCTATGAGAATCAAGCTTGTAACATGGTATTGTAATTAATTAACGTTTTTTTAAAACGATATCCGAAAGTTGAAAAACATAATTGGCGCAGTCGGTAGGATTAGCCAACAATAGTTTGTGACACTGAAAAACACAAAGTTACTCATCTATTTGACGTATTTCTATACGAAAAATTGGCTAATCACTACAACAAAAAGCGTGTATACTAAACACACGTAAGGCTATATCAATAAGACGTTATACATCAACAACTTCATAACTGAGAAAGGGCTATCCCATCTCACGGCTAAACAGTGCCCAACAAGGACTATTCAAACGTCCCATCAGACCAGTACATTGCAACACGTCCCAAGCGATTCTTCTTGCTGTTCATTCGATCATGAGAATCCAGGACAACAAGCTTCAAGAACTTCACACCTCGTTTAATTCGTTCTACGAGAAGCAGGTCGAAAACCCCAAATAGAAGACTCCTTACAATGAAAATCATGGCTTCGAATTTTTTATACACGAATTTCATAAGGAAAGCAACATGTTGTTCGGCGTAATAATATTAGAACACTGTAATGCTTTAATGGATTTTAAAAATAAAACCATAACGCTTGGAAACAAAAAATTTAAATTATTGCCTTCACAAACATTAAACAACTCTTTTACACAATTTAGACACGAACATCTCACCTACGAACAAAAAGAAAAGATACAAAATTTAATTAAGAAATATTCAAATTTATTTCCAAAACCAGACGACGAATTATCCGCCACACCGGTTTTTCAAAAAAATTATAGACTCCCACAAGTATACGAAAATGATATCGAGGAACACGTCCAAAATTTATTAAAAATAAAAGTTATTCAAAAATCTAAAAGTCCGTATAACTCACCCATATGGATAGTGCCCAAAAAAATGGACGCGTCAGGGAAACGCAAAACAAGACTAGTGATAGATTTCAAAAAATTAAATCAGAAAACGATAGAAGATAAATTTCCCTTGCCTAATATCGATACACTATTAGATCATATCGGAAAACCAAAAGTTTTTACGACGCTAGATTTACATTCCGGTTTCTACCAAATACTAATAGACAAAAACGATCGCGAAAAAACAGCCTTCTCTACACAATCCGGACATTACGAATTTGTCCGCATGCCCTTCGGACTAATTAATGCCCCAGCATCATTCCAAAGAATGATGAAAGAAATACTCTCAGTATACATTAACAAAATCTGCCTAGTCTATATGGACGATATAATCATTTTCGGAAACACGTTAGAAAACCATTTACAAAACATAGAAAACATTTTTCTTAAATTACAAAATGCAAATCTAAAAATCCAAATAGATAAGTCAGAGTTTTTGAAGACCGAAACAGAATATTTAGAATTTACAATATCACAAGAAGGACTTAAACCCAACAAAAATAAAATCGAAGCAATCGAGAAAATAATGATTCCAAAAACAGTAAAAGAAATAAAGTCTTTCCTAGGTAAACTCTCATGGTATAGACGTTTTATTCCAAATCATGTTAAAATCACTAAACCTTTCACAGAATGTTTAAAAAAGGGTAAAGAAATAGACATAACTAACAAAGAATATCAAAATTCTTTCAAAACTGTAACCCTTCAATTCTAGAATTTCTCGATTTCTCAAAAAAATTCATTCTTACCACTGACGCATCAGATTTTGCCATGGGATCATTAATCTCTCAGGTCATAAACGGACAAGAAAAACCCATAGCTTACGCATCAAAAACGTTTAACTCTGCGGAACAAAATTAAAGTAGGATAGAGAAAGAATTAAAATCTATTATTTGGTCTATCGAAAACTTTAAACCATATTTATTCGGTAGAAAATTTACAATTCGCACTGATCATAAACCCCTCACGTGGTTATTTTCCATGAAAAACGCAAACCAAAAACTTATGCGTTGGAAGATCGAGTTAGGCGAATATAACTTTGACATTGAATATCTACCAGGTAAAACAAATAAAGTAGCAGATTTCTTATCAGGACAAAGAGATGAATTTAAAATAAACAAAAAATTAAGAGATGTAACGAATACCGATATTTTTGCACATTGCATTTCAAAAGATATAAAATTCTCAAAAGGTCTCGCCAGACAAATAGATTTAAAATTTAACAGTAAAGATTACTGCGAAAAAAACGTAACCAATAAAAATGTTGTAATTCAAAACATGCAAAATAAAACGATTTTCCACCTAATCACAAAGGACATCCATTTAGAAAACGTAAACAAAAAACTCCTAAAGAAAACACTAATCGAGTAACGGGACTATCTAATAAAAAACGATATATATGAAATCAACATTCCTTATTTATCATGCGGATTAGACAAATTAGAAAAATCGGAACTAATAAAAATTTTAGAACACATTTTTGACAACACCCAAATACTGATAAATCTATACGAACTACCACAAAATTTTAGTTTAGAAACAGATGAACTAGACCAAATCATAAATGATACACTAACTACAATTTATGGCAACGACAATCACGAACATGAAGTATAAACGCAAATAACTCAGAATCAGGAAATACAATTCATAGTTCAAGTGAGAATCCAATTATTGGACTAAAATTTGTCGACAACAGAATAAATATAGCAAAACACCAAATTATTCTCCACTTCTCAAATAACCCATTAGAAATAAAAATTAAAAAATTATTTAATCATCAAAAACAAAGATTCATAATAGACAAAAAAGAAGAGCAATTATTGGAATTTTTAAAGGGATATATAGTACCAAAAATTAAATACTTAGTATTAATTCCTAAACAACACGAGCAAACGTTGAACCACATTATCCAATGCGAATTCGATTCAAATACAATAAATCTGATAAAATGTAATAAACTTATAGAAGATGTTGAAAACGAAGAAAAGCAAACCCAAATAATCTATGACAACCACAATGGATATTTAAATCATAGAGGAATAATGGCGACTTACAACGATCTTAAAGAAAAGTATTTCTGGCCTAACATGCTAAAAGATATTACAGAAATTATTAATCAATGCAGAATCTGTAAAGAAAATAAATATAACCGACACCCAATACAATTAAATGACAATCTAACCCCCACACCAAAATTTCCTTTTGAAATTATAAACATAGATCTTCTCACATTAAATAAAGAATACTTCATCACTATATTCGACGAATTCTCTAAATTTGGCTTCATTCATCTCACTTTTAACAAAACAGGAAAAGAAACGGTGTTAATAATAGAGGAATTTGTTAAAACTTATAGAAAACCAAACCTGATCATCGCCAATCATGGACTAGAATTTAATAATGCCCTAGTAAAAAATTACTGTAACACTCATGACATAAAACTACACTTAATTAGCATATCAAACCCAAAATCAAACGCGGTAGAAAGATTCCATTCCACACTAATAGAACACCTCCGAATATTAAACTCAACAAGTAAAAAAAAGATCTACAAAGAAACATAAATAAGGCGATAACAGCATACAATAATACCAAACATTCCATAACAAAATTAACACCTTGCGAAATACTTTTCGGACAAAATAAACACAATAAATACTTCCAAACACAAAAACCTGAAGAAGAAGTCATAAAAGACTACTTCATTAATAAATCAGAAACAAACAAAATAATAAGCAAAATGATTGACAAAGAAAAAATAAAAAGAACAAAAGAAAATGAATTACCCCTAAAATTACCGGAAAATGTCTATGTTAAACAAAACAATAGACTAATGCACAAATATTAAAAACCTATATTCAAAAGAGTCACAGTAGAAAATTATAACCCCATATTAGGAACAGTGGAAATAAAAAACAAAAGACATATACGAAAATTCAAACTAGACAAAATCAAACTTTAATTTCAGGGCCTACACTAACACCCAATTGATGAACATCTCCAACAATACCGGATTCCTTCTATTCGGAATCGGCGATTGTAAACTGAAAGAAGGAGAAATAATACATTATTTCAACTATAATATCACCCCAATCTATAAGGAATATACAAAATAAAAAATTATCACAACCAAAGCCATAAAACAAATTCAGGATAATCCTCATCTTGTAGAACAACATAGAGCACTGTCCTATTTTTTGAACGACCTAACACAACAGATTCAAAAACTTTTCAATAAAAGAACTAAATGCGGTTTAATAAACGGATTAGGGAACATAATCAAATCAATCACAGGTAATTAAGACCAAAATGATGCGGAAAAATATGATAATTTAATAAATCAATTAAAAGATAATCAAAAGATTCTCCAAAATCAAAACGGACAAATAATAAAAATCGAAAAACATCTAACAGATAAATTCAACTCCAAACTAGAACAGGTTAAATTAAATGAAGATAAATTATCTAAAAATCTTGACTATACGATACGTATTGTATACGACCAACAAGATTGGGCAACTCTGATCGAAGCAGACGTAAAAATTAACAAGTTATTGATAATCATTCAGAATTTAAAGGACTTTTGCAAAAATGTAGAACTAATGATAGTAATTTGCTCACTAAATAAATTAGACACAACCATTATTAACTACGATGACCTAATTCAAATCACAGGCAAGACAGACATTTGGACACAAGTAAACGAAATAACAACATACTGTAAGCACGACAACGAACAAATCCACATACTATTAACAGAACCAGAACTCTCGCAACATTCTTATCCCTTACGTCAACTTTACCCAATCCCATTTATCCATCATAACAGATTATACGAACTAACAGAACCACCTACATATTTCATAAACAGACACAACAAAAATATACTAATAGAAATATTCAATAAAGAATCCAATAATGTAAATTACTGCCAAACAAAAGGCATAAAAGTAAGTAATTGTATTAATAGCATAATAATTAACGAAAATAATGATGACTGTGAAATAAATGAAAAACGTATTAAAAACAACGTAATACATATTCCAAATACCGATAATATAATCATTATTTCTCCAATAACCCAAGAATTAATAATAAATTGCACAAATAAAAATATAACGGAGATTGCAAAATCAACCAATGGACATTTAATGAATTATCAAAAGCTTACAAAGAATTAGAATTAGGTAATATTCAACTTCAAAAATTCGATACAAAGATAAATAAAGAATTAAATATTTCATTTTCTCAATTACAAAACATACAAGAAATAAAGAATCACGAAAGTAACACTCATCATTATTATATAATTTATACCATACTTATTATAATAATACTTATAGCAATTATAAAAATTTCAATTAGATATTATAAGAATTATAAACTCAAACGATCAAAAACAATTATAGAATTAAGAAACTCGAAAAATATGACAGAAAATATGTAAGTTTTGTGAAAAGTTCAAACTTGTTGGGGAGGAATCATATATAAATCAAATATAAAAATGATGAGTCTAGAATTAGTTTCCACGAGACATAATCAAGATATGTAACACCTAGATTAGACAGTCTCTCTATGAGAATCAAGCTTGTAACATGGTATTGTTATTAATAAACGTTTTTATAAAAACGATATTCGAAAGTAGAATTTTTATATATATTCATATATATATATATATACATATATATATATATATATATATGTATGTATATATATATATATATATATATATATATATATATATATATATATATATATGTATATATATATATATATATATATATATATATATAAATATATATATAAATATATATATATATATATATATATATATATATATATATATATATATATATGTATATATATATATATATATATATATATATATATATATATATATATATATATATATATATATATATATATCTATATATATATATATATATATATATATATATATATATATATATATATATATATATATATATATAAATATATATATATATATATATATATATATATATATATACACACATATATATATATATATATATATATATATATATATATATATATATATATATATATATATATATATATATATATATATATATTATATCTGCGGTCTCGGAAGGTTTATCTCTACGCTTTACCACTTCAGCATTCTACACAAGACTGCCTAAAAAGGTTCGTCGCCAGATCTTAAAAATGACTACATCTGCTTACTATTTTCCTACACATTGGTCCTTATCTTGAAATATGAAACGACCATAAATCTCTTATAAGTGTAACTATAACTTAAGACAAAACCCTTAGACTAAACAGAAACATAATATAGATTAACTTTTGTATATATGCATATATTTCAACACGCCCCCTCAAAAATTAATCGGCATTATGAATTCTTAATTTAGATCCCTTTTTATTTCTGAGCAGAGCCTTACCTTCCTTGCACCTTCTGGGGCTTTCTTTACATATGGTCTAACATTCATTGCGTAGGATTAGAGAAACCCAGAAAAACCAAATCAGACCATTTCATTACTTCTAGAATTTAAAAGTCATAATATAATTTTCAATTCAATATTATTCTAAACCCTTTCCAGTTCTCAGCTTCACAAATTTGGCTGCTGGTAAAAGCTTTGCTAAAGCATCCGCCAACTGTTGACCTGTTAACACATAATGTTATTTTTATTAAATTTTTCTCAATTTATGTTTTCTTGACAATCATATTATGTATCGATATGTTTCGACCTATCATGACTACTAAGATTGTTCGCTATACTAATGTAACCATTATTGTTCTCGCAATAAATCATAGGTTGTCCAATATTCATATTAATACTTGTAGATAATGATTTCAACCA
>OX063288.1:14946872-14956872 GCA_944039245.1 Nebria salina
GTAGACATTTGTGACAATTTTCTTAATGATCGAACACGTTGATTGCAATATATACGAAGAAATACAGCTAGAAAGACTAAAGTTATGCCAAAAAAACCACTCATACTAATATAATGATGATATATAAAGCAAGATAGTAAAATTGCTAGTCCTTGGCGAATTGTCATCATTATAGTAAACACAACTGCTCCGAATGTAGCTATTGTATAAAATATGATTAGTTGACCGACTGCTGAGCACACTGATAACAAGAGACAATCAATCACGAATCGTGGGAACTGTAAGCAGAAAATAAAAACATATATTTGTATAATAATATCACTCTGGGAAGCGTTTCTGAACACTTTGTACTTTTAATAGTTATACTTGAACATACGATGAAAAGTATAAATATACTAATTTTTTGTATTTTGTACTTTTGCTGATTTTTCAAGAAATTATTTTTGATCGTTTTATATAATAATATAATAGTGACTCCAGGGTAGAGCATTGATATGGACAAATTTATATATTATAACTTTCTTATACGCAGTATAAGCAAGTATTGTAATCATGAAAAATTTCGATCTCGAGATTTCAACAGAAATATACGTTTTGACCTTCCCTGAATCGATTCCAACTATTTTTGGAATGATGTCTGTCTGTCTGTGTGTATGTGAGTGTGTGTGTGTGTGTATGCGCTCTACAGCCTAAACGACTAAAGGTAAAATAATAAAACTTTAAACTTAAGATTTATATATGCCTCGCATGTGCACTTCCTATTTTTGAATAAAATATTCAAACCGGAAGTGCATGTTTACTCAAGTAATTTTTTGCGGTTTCTGCAATTACTCAAAAATGGTTTAAGAAAAATTGTTTGGATTAAAATTTAAGGTATTAATATTACGCATAACTTTTGTCTGAATTTTTTTTTCAAAAAAGGTACCGAAAAGAAGAAAATGGCTACTGAAATTTGTTCTTAATATAATTATTTTCACGTAAATTGTATCTACTGTGCCTGTCAATTGTTTAAATAAAACGAAAAAGTTAAATAATGTTGAGTTTGACATTTGATATTTATTCTAAGAGATAATTTAGTGAAAAGGAGTTCCAAATATTGGCAAAATATTATCGAATTAGAAAAAATGTCTAAATATGATCTAACCGAGATGCGTATAAGAAAGTTCAGTGTATGACACTGCAGATGTTTTTTTATTGCAATTATAAACTATATTGATATATCAGTAGTTAAATGAAGCAACTTAAACAAAAACATCTGAAGTGTCATGCACCGAACTTCCTTATACGCATTTTGGTTAAACCATATCGCAATTTCATTATTTTTCTAATTTATAATATTTGTTCTAACCTTTAGATCGCTTTTACACTAAATATATTTCTAAGAATAAATATTAAATGTCGAACTTCAAATTATTTGAGTCTATTTTGTTAAATAATTGACAGGCGCAGATGATACGATCTTTGTAAAAATATATATAATATGCAGAAATTTATTTTGGAACCAGTTATTTTTTTTGGTAAAAAAATTCAAACAAGTGTTGTGCTTCATATAAATACCTTTAATTGTTGTTCATGCAATTTTTCTATAACTGCAACCATTTTTCAGTGGTCGCAGAAACCGCAAAAAATGACTAGAGTAAACAGGCGCTTCCGCTTTGAACATCTTTTTCAAAAATAAGAGGTGCACACCTCAGGCATTTGCAAATCTAAAGTTTAAAATATCATCCGTCGTTCAGACGGACGTCATTCCAAAAACATCTGCAGTGTCATGCACCGAACTTTCTTATACGCATATGGATTAAACCACTTCGTAGTTTCATTATTTTTCTAATTTATAATATTTTTTTAACCTTAAGATCGCTTTTACACTAAATATATTAATTAGAATATATATTAAATGTCAAACTTCAAAGTATTTACGTCAATTTTGTTAGACAATTGACAGGCGCAGATGATACGATTTATGTAAAAATATATATAATAGGCAGAAACTTATTTTGAAGCCCGTACACTTTTTGGAAAAAAAATTCAAACAAAAGTTGTGCTAAATATGTATACCTTTAATTTTTGTTCATAAAATTTTTCTGTAACTGTAACCAGTTTTGAGTAATTGCTGAAACTGCCGAAAAGGACTAGAGTTAACAGGCACTTCCGGTTTAAATATTTTTTTCAAAAATAAGAGGTGCATACCCCAGGCATATGCAAATCTTAAGTTTAAAGTTTCATAATCTTAGCTTCAACCGTTTAGGCTGTGAACACACACACACACACACACACAACCACACAACCACACAACCACACAACAACACACACACACACACACACACAAACACACACAAACACACAAACACACAAACACACAGACAAACAGATACAGCCACAGACACAGCCACACACACAGACACACACACAGACGCACACACAGACACACACACACACACACACACACACACACGCGCACACAGACACGCGCACACAGACACACGCACACACAAACACGCGTACGCGCACACAGACACGCGCACGCGCACACAGACACGCGCACGCGCACACAGACACGCGCACACAGATACGCACACACACGCACTCACGCACATACGCACACAAGCACACGCGCACACGCACACACGCACACACACACACACAAACGCGCGCACGCGCACACACACACATACACACACACATACACACACACATACACACACACACACACACACATACACACACACATACACACTCACACACACACTCACACACACACACTCACACACACTCACATACACACACACACACTCACTCACTCACACACAAACACACACACACACACACTCACTCATTCACTCACACACACATTCACTCACTCACACACACATTCACTCACTCACACACACATTCACTCACACACACATTCACTCACACACACATTCACTCACTCACACACACATTCACTCACTCGCACACACATTCACTCACTCACACACACATTCACTCACTCACACACACATTCACTCACTCACACACTTACACACTCACACACTCACACACAAGAAAGTAAAAAGTCGGAATCGATACAGAGTCAAAACGTATATTTCTGTTAAAATCTCGAGATAAAAATGGTTCATGATTACAATAGGGTAAATCGACCAGTAATAGAACAGTTAAGATAATTTTATAATTTTTTGAGGATTAAAAAAAATATGGTTTATATATTTATATAATAATTGAAAATTTTTTAAATTTATGTGATTTATAAAGTTAAAAAAAAAAAATTGTTTTTATAATTTGATGTTAAAATACCATGTAATATAGCGGTGGCTGCTTTCAATAGAACAGTCCCTTCTAGTAATAGAACAGCAAATTATATTTTGTTACATGAACTAGGTAAATCAATAAATAAATAATTTCTATTATAAATTAATTTTTTATATAATATAGTTTATAAATTTATATATTTTAGCTTGGATTTCCTAAAATTTAGGTATATATTTATTAAAAAAAACACTTACAGTAGCTTTATTTTCTAAATTTTTAAATTATAGAGGTTCTATAGCTATCTAAAGCTAAATTTAATATTTATAAAGTTCTAAATTATAAATGTAGACAACAATATTATTCTTTATCTATAATGCAAATGATATTTTAATTAAATAATAATTTTTAATCGAAATATAAAATTACTTATAAATAGGTATTACATCAAAATTTTTAATACTTTTCTTGCATTAAAATTTTATGAACAATGAAAAATATAAATATTTTCTTGTTTTATTTTTACTTTCTTATGCGAAGTAAGTATTGTAATCATGAAAAATTTCGATCTCGAGATTTTAACGGAAATATACGTTTTGACCTTCCCTGAATCGATTCCGACTATTTTTGGAATGACGTCCGTCTGTGTGTGTGTGTGTGTGTGTTTGTGTGTGTGTGTGTGTGTGTCTGTATGTGTGTGTGTGTGTGTGTCTGTATGTGTGTGTGTATGTTCTCTACAGCCTAAACGGTTGAAGCTAAAATTATGAAACTTTAAACTTATGATTTGCATATGCCTGAGAAGTGCACCTCCTATTTTTGAAAAAAATATTCAAAGCGGAAGTGCCTGTTTACTCTAGTCATTTTTTGCAATTTCTGCAATTACTCAAAACTGGTTACAGTTACAGAAAAATTGCATGAGCAAAAATTAAGCACAACTTTTGTGTGAATATATTTTCCAAAAAAAGTACTGTTTTCAAAATAAATTTTTGCTTATTATATATATTTTTACATAAATCGTATTATCTGCGCCAGTCAATTGTTTAACAAAATAGACTTAAATAATTTGAAGTTTGACATTTAAGATTTATTCTAAGAAATATATTTACTGTAAAAGCGATCTAAAGGTTAGAACAAATATTATAAATTAGAAAAATAATGTAACTACGATATGGTTTAACCCATATGCGTATAAGAAAGTTCGGTGCATGACACTGCAGATGTTTTTTGATAAGAATACTTTTCATCTTGTAATATTTTGTTGTTCAGATAAAAGTATCTTTTCAAGTGTACAGGGTGGGGCAAAACAACCTCCCTAGTTTTGCAAGTGAATTAAAGAAAAAGGAGCCGAGATACAAAAAATGTATTTCAATAAAATAAAGTAGTTACATGGCCAGTTTTATCTTATGTAGTTTTAAAAATCATATCGGCCAAGTGTTGTCCTTCTGCAAGCGACATCTCAAGTTTCGCATAACCCTTTAAGCATTTCTTCAGGTATACGGCGAATTTCCGAGCGGATTGCTTCCTTTAGGGTTCGCAGTTTCCTCAGTCGATGTTTATAAACTTCTGCTTTGAGATAACTTCACAGAAAAAAGTCGCACGGGGTCAAATCTGGAGATCGAGCGGGCCACGGAATATCACCTCTCAAGGAGAAAAAGTGCGCGGGGAACATTTCCTTCAAAACCAGCATTGATGCCCGCGCTGTGTGGGCTGTGGCCCCGTTCTGCTGAAACCAGACATTCTCGAGACCAAGCTCTGCAAGAGATGGGGCAAAAAAAAATCTGGAGCATGTTCACATAGCGCCCAAAATTGACGGTAACTACCCGATTTCTTTCCTCAAAAAAGTAAGGCCCGATAATCTCTATTCGGGAAACTGCGCACCAAACTGTGACACGATCACTATGCAGAGGCTTCTCGTGGATCACCCTCGGATTGTTTTCGCACCAATATCGAAAATTTTGTTTATTTACACCGCCAGAAAGATGGAAATGTGCTGGGCGGCGATTACAGACTCCTTTTCGCGTATGTATGCTTCCACGGCAAAAGCGCGCTGCTCGTTCGTCCACATTGTGTTTACGACTGAATCGCAAACGGAATATCTTCCTGCCGCCATTCACGCTATTCCTACCCTTTTTCGACCTCTGCTCGCTTCACAATTCTCTTTTGAAACTAGGGAGGTTGTTTTGCCCCACCCTGTATAAAAGGTTTTGGTTCTAATTCTTGATTTTTCACACTTCTTTTTACTCTTTTTATTAACGGTGTCGATTTTTTTACCAGTTTTCACTAAAATTAAAATAATTTATTCAAATGAATACAAAAATAAATTAAAGATGTTATGTTTTCGATTTTTATTTTTTATGAGATAAACAATTTCAGTGTACGTATAATATAAATAATATATTAACTGATACATACTTTTTAATGAATTATTTATTTGTAGATAAAATTTGTTCTTGTTATAAAAAATATGTAAACACATTAATATTCTAACCTCACTTGCTTACTGTCAACTTACCTGTTCTATTACTAGCGTCGTTCCATTACTGGTCTACTTACCCTACTTACTAATACTGCGTATAAGAAAGTAAAAAGCATAATGAATAATAATATTTTCTTTCACCATTCAAATTTTGAATATTCTACACAAAATACGTATAAAAAAAGTTGAGTGCAAGATATTGATTTTCCATCTGATATGAATATGTCATGTAACGTTGTCGCTTGTTTATCTGTGCCAATTTGACACCATCTTGGTTGGGCGAGCCATTTAGCGGTTCCAACGATAAACGTTTTATTGTATCGCTTGCCGCTCAGCATAGTACGCGCGCGAGAAGTGCGCACTTCAAGCTGCACTAATTAATTCGGCTATTGCAGAAATAACTTGGTAGTTTTCGAAAAGCTACGAAATATCACTCTCTCGTCGGTTAACCAGTTAGCAAGGCGGATGTCTGGTCTATATAGCAACGTTCACCATCAGTTTTTTGTTATATCGTTTGTTAAAGTCAAATTACGTGGCTGAGTCTCCAACAAGCAGCCGTAGAGTTAGTTAAGTATAATTTTTTGTATGATAAATATATTGTGACTCGATTCTCAGTTTACCGGAACCGAACCTACCACGTGGTTCCGGGGTTATTTTTTTTTTGCACACGTGCCCAACAACTTTGTTATTTAGCATTAACAATTTCTGCGTAAAGTATGCATCTCCTAATTCTGAGTTGTCTGGCTAATTTTGAACCAAATTAGTAACTGGTTATTGGTTCTTCCATCTTTGCAATTTACATCCTACCGTAACTCTGTTTATAACTTCTGGCCTTTTATTTTATGTTAATGATTTCAATTTTAGATTATTTCCTTTTCATCTTTTGTAAAAGTTCAGTAATCAAAATTCTCTCGCGATATACCGTTAAGTTTACTTAGTTTAAATTCTGTAAACTCCGTGGCTATAAGTTCCATTCTCGCTAATATCTCTCACATATCACCTGTGTTTAAGGCAGCTGGTAACGCCATTCCGACGTTATTATACGAGTAACGTACATGAACTAACGACCTTGTTACGGGGCCGTACTGGGAGATATTGTTGCCTAAACCAACGCTTGTCGTTGATTAAGGATGAAGGACATTGTAAACTTGACTAACCATATTGAATCACCATTTACTCCATTTGGGTACTAGAACACACATAATGCACTATTGGAGCCAATTCTGATACACGAAACCATATTATAAAAGATTACATGAATAATGTGGTTCTTGTAAACACAGGCGAGGCAACTCATATGATTTTCGGCTCCGGATCCTTCTCGGCAATTGATCTACCAATTTGTATTACCACGTTTGCACCTCCACTCACAAGAGAAACATTGCCTGATATTTATGGAAACGATCATTTTCCCATCATTATTTCTTTTTCTAGTATTAACAATCAAGTATGTGGAAGATTGCGACACTGTTTCATAGACATGGCATTATACGGTTCATACATTACTTCTCCCCTCTTTTAAGTACTATTGATACAGCTTTATCAGGTATAAATGAGTCATTTCTTTCTGTCCCTCACATTTTATTCCTCTTCATAGCTGGCAAACAATGTTGGAATCAAAACAGCGCAGGTGTCATTCCCAAAAAAAATCAAATTTAATAACATTTTAATAAATCTGCGCTATGGCACGTAAAGTAATTAGTTATTTATATGTGTAAGCCGTTATAGACATCTCACCTTCTGAACTATGGAATAAAATCAAAGCAATGTACTATCACAAAAAGTTTCGAAAAATAACCATACTTCTAGTGCAACGGTCAAGTATATACTGATAATGTTTCGCAACTAGCGAACTAATTCAATTAGTATTACGGATAATAACAAGATTAAATTTAGTCGTACGCCCTCTCAACTTTACATGCAACACCAGCCAAGTTTATAATCAATATCACTAATTTTTCATATGGCAAATGTTTCTGAGAAGATGATTAACTACCGCCTTATATGGCAACTGAAAACTATCAATTTCATAAGCACTCCCAGAAAATGGAGTCTATCAAAGATCTATTCGTTTTTTATATATTATTTGTAGAAACTGAACTAGATTATGATTGTATTACAGATGGCACCACTATGTCATTTAAAAAAATGATACGCTGGCCTTAACGTCGGAATACGATAGATTACAGTAGCAACTCAAGCAAGCTCATGCAGCAGCATGTCTTGTGAATCTGCTATAATACCATACCGCTGCATCCGCCCATGTGCGAATTATATAACGGGAATTTTATCGAAACTGTTCATTCACAGAATTTTATCTGAATTACGATACTTAGAACTGCATAGGCTTCAAATGTCTTCAAACATAACAGTGAGCATGGCAAATTATGATATGTTCGAATTATACAGGTTAATAGTGAACTCTTTTCAATGCGTAAGGATTCAACTAGATGTAAGACAGATTCAAAAACAGTAAAATCACTTTCATTGTCGGATAAAAATCTTAAGTGGATGTGTTTTCGTATAAAATGTTAATACTACTATCGTCTCTATCACCCAAATGTTCAGTATATATCGCTGAGATAGTCACACAGCACCAGGTTACTTCTTTATTTAATCAAATCAATGATACCTTATATGTGAGAAGAATCAAAAGAGTACAAGATAATATGCCATCAGTGTCACTTGTATGGATCATCCAAAGTACAAACAAAGAGATTAAAGAATTGCACGGAGAAGTTACTTCGATGTGCGTTCCTGGATACATGGGAATACTAGGAAATAATTTAGCCAATGTCGCTGCTAATATAACCCTTACTGGTATGATCATAGTTCGACTTGTATAACAATTGAGCATATACTAGTGCAATGTAAGAATTACAACGCTAACCGATAATAAACAAAAAATGCGAATAACATTGGGGATATACTATCAAACGCATAAAATTCAACAAACAAATTGATTCAGTTCTTTAAAATATCAAACATATACTCTGATATTATGAAGGAATAAACATGTAAATATCCTAAATTTGTCAAAACATGTGTATTGCGAAATTCATCAATTGGACCATTTTCTTGTCGAATTAATCTTGTATTGATGGTGTCCTAGCTACATACATTCATATACATCCATGTACACGCATACACACATATACACACATATACATACGCATACACAGACGTCATTCTAAAAATAGCCAGACTCGATTTACCGAAAGTAGAAGTGATATTTACGAAAATCTTGAAACTATGGATTGACATCTGTCTGTGTGTGTCTGTATGCTCTACAGCCTAAACTGTTGAAGATACAATTAGTAAACCTTAGACTTAAGATTTAGATATGTTTGACAAGCAATAAAAGAGAATAATCCTACCGAAAGTGCGTGTTTACTCTAGTCATTATCTGCCATAACTTAGTACTTACGACAAAATCAGTTAGAGTGAAAGTAAAAGATAATAATATTTACTTAAAATAACAAGATTCGGTGTAAGTTTCACAAAGATATTTAATAGAGATGACTAGTTTCGGTTATTACACCATCTTCAGTTATGACATGAGAATATAAGATAACAAGCTAATATATTACAAATTATTCAATGATTTTACAATATATACATAACTACCTATAATCCAATGAAATACAAAAATTCTTTCAAAATATACGAGATTATGCGGTAGATGAAGGAATAGAGATGGATTATGACGGGTAAGGTAACAAACTTTGGGAATACATCTTATTTACCCTGCGGCGGGCGCTCAGCGGTACTCCATGCCGAAATTTTTCTTTTTTACATATATTTTATTTTCTTTGGTTGATATAACCATATCCTTCTAGGTATTTCTAAACGACTATTATAACAATTCAGTATGCTAAAGGAGAGGCATTATTTAGCTATAGCGTCAGATATATTTAAGCCGTAGAAGTAATAGGTGCCGTAGCGCGCCTTGTGATACCAGTAAGATTTGTAGTAACCAAAATTATAATTTTAAGAAATTTTATTAAATTACACGAATGTTTTAACAATATTCTAGTTAATAAGGTATGGAATTAAATTTTAGATTCTTATACGAAGTATAAGTATGTATTGTAGTCATGAAAAATGTCGATCTTGAGATTTTAACGGAAATATACATTTGACCTTCTCTGAATCGAATCTGATGTCTGTCTGTGTGTACAATTTGTTTGCAAAGAGCAAAGGAATAAAATTGAACTCTGCAATATGTGACGTAGCTCACCCGTGGTGGAAGATTAAATACTTTAATTGTTTCTT